>CAUYTI010080024.1:0-28342 GCA_963575145.1 Galago senegalensis
AGCCCTGCTCCAGTCACACCCCGGGAACTAACTGGTCTACGTCATCATAGGACTGTTCTTTATTAAACCCATAAGAGCTAAGTGAACTTTAATTTGTACAAATGTTCAGAATATTATTGTAAAAGTCATTGTCCAACATGTTCCCTTAGCTCACCTCCCTACTGTCAGCAATTGCTGGCCCCCTCCTAATCCTGCTCCTACTACTAACTCTGGGACCCTGAATCATCAATCGCTTACTAACTTTTATCCACGAGCAACTTAATATTACCCAAGCTCTCATCCTCACTCAGCAATACCAAGCCCTAAACCAACAGGAACTTTCCTGAAAGGTCTTAAGATTAAGACCCTGCTCTTAAAAGAGGAGGGAATGAAGAGCCCCCTTCAAACCTGACAGGAAGCACAGCACAGACCAAGCGGTCAAAACCCCCGAGCAGTTTCTAAGAAAAACAACCTGTGCTCAGAAAGTCCCCGCCCCTAGACAAGAGAAAAACTTCTGCCCAGAGACAGGCAGGCACCAAGCTCACCACCCCTACCCCCCACCCTTGCAATACCACTTCTTCCTCAGTCCCCCCTTCACCCCACCTGCGTGTGGTTTTTAGTTTTAAAAACAGCCTGTAACAGCTTCTCGGGGTCCTTCCCCCTTGTGGCTGAGGGACCCTGACGCGTCTGCAATAAACCTGCCTCTTGCTTTTTGCATCAACTTGTGGCAAGTGAGTGGTCTTTGGGGTGCGACCCCCGGGTTGGGTACAACAGAACCACACTCATATAAGACGGCTGACCGGTGTTGTTTTTTTCTGGCTGTTCCCCAGACTGGCCATTCCCTAGTCTCTTTTTCTCTCCCTGGGCCTCCCTATTTCCTGAGGCACAACAATGTTAAAATTAGGCCATTTAGTAACAACCTAGAATGGCCTTTAAGTATTCAAGTGAAGGGAAGAGTTGATGTCTCTAACTATTAAATCAAATTCTAAAAATATGATTAGGCTTAGTGAGGAAAGCATGTTGAAAGCCAAGATGCCAAAATCTAGGTCTTTTGTGCCAAACAGCCAAGGAGTGAATGCAAAGAAAAAGTTCTTGAAGAAAATAAAAAGTGCAACTCCAGCCACCAAACAAATGATAAAAAAGAGAAAGAGCCTTACTGCTAATATGGAAAACATTTTAATGGTCTGAACAGGAAATCACACCAGCTACAGCATTCTCCAAAGCCAAAACGTAATCCAGAAAAAGGCCCTAACTCTCTTCAATTTCATGAAGGCTGAGAGAGACGGGGAAGCTGCAGAAGAGAAATTGAAGTTAGAAGTTGGTTCATGAGGTTTAAGAAAAGAAGCCATCTCCATGACATAAAAGTGCAAGGTGAGAGGGTGGCGCCTGTGGCTCGGTGAGTAGGGCGCCTGCCCCATATATCAAGGGTGGGGGGTTCTAATCTGGCCCTTGTCAAATTGCAACAAAGAATAGCTGAATGTTGTGGGTGGGTGCCTGTGGTCCTAGCTACTCAGGAGGCTGAGGGAAGAGAATTGCCTAAGCTCATGAGTTGGAGATTGCTAAACTTTGACACCACAGCACTCTACAGAAGGTGACAAAGTGAGACTCTCTCACTAAAAAAAAAAAAGTGCAAGATGAGGCAGCAAGTGCTGATAGAGAAACTAAAGCAAGTTATTCAGAAAATCTAACCTATGATAATTGATGAATGTGACTATGTCAAACAACAGATTCTTCAGCATAGACAAAACAGTCTTCTGCTGGAATAAAAGGCCATCTAAGATTTTCACAGCTAGAAAAGAGAAGGCAAAGCAATGTCCAGTTTCAAAGATTCAAAGGACAGGCTAACTTTCTTGTTAGAAGTTAATGCAGATGATGATATTTAAGTTGAAGTCAATGCTTATTTACAATTTAAAAAACCCTAAGGTTCAGGGAAAAAAAGATTCATTTCAAAATATTACTGCTCCTTGACAATACACCTAGTTATTCAAGAGCTCTGGTAGAGGTGGGGAAGGATATTACTGTTTTATGCCTGGCAACACAATATCCATTCTGCAGGCCAGGGATCAAGGAGTAATTTTGACTTTTAAGTCTACATAAGAAAGGCAAGTCATAAGGATAGAGCTGCCACAGATAGTGATTCCACAGATAGATCTGAGAAAAGTAAATTGAAACCTCCTGGAAAGCATTCCCAATATTGGATGCCATTAAAAACATTCATGGTTCCTTGAAGTAGGTCAAAATATCGACATTAATAGGAGTTTGGAAGAAGTTGAGTCCCAACTTCATGGATTGCTTTAAGGAATTCAAGACTTCAATGGAGAAAATAACTGCAGTTGTGGTGGATATAGTAAGAGAACTGGATAGAAGAGGAGCCTAAAGATGTGACTGAATCCTTGCAATCTCATGAAATAACTGTAACGCATGAGGAGGTACTTTTTATGGATAAACAAAGAAAGTGGTTTCTTGAGATAGAATCTACTCCTGTTCAAGATGCTGCAAACATCTCTGAGATGACACTAAAGAATTTAGAATATTACAGTAGGCAAAGTAGTATTGGGGCTTGAGAGGATTGAGGGATTGAGTCCAATTTGGAAAGATGTTCTACTGTGAATAAAGTGCTATCAAACAGCATTGGATAGTATAGAGAAATCCTTCATGAAAAGAAGAGTTAAATGACATGACAACTATATCTTTTTATTTTAAGAAATTGCCACAGCCATCCCAACCTTTAGCAACTACCACCTTGATCAGTCAGAAGTCATAAACATCAGGTGGTGCCTGTGGCTCAGTGAGTAGGGCGCCAGCCGCATATACTGAGGGTGGCAGGTTGGAACCCAGCCCCAGCCAAACTGCAACAAAAAATAACCAGGCGTTGTGGTAGGTGCCTGTAGTTCCAGCTACTCAGGAGGCTGAGGCAAGAGAATCACCTAAGCCCAAAAGTTGGAGGTTGCTATGAGCTGTGATGCCATAGCACTCTACTGAGGGTGAAAAAGTGAGACTCTGTCTCTAAAAAAAGAAAAAAAAAAGTCATAAACATCAAGGCAAGACCCTCACCAGGAAAAATATTGTGACTTACTGAATTCTCAGATGATTGCTTGTATTTTTTCTGCAATAAAGTACTTTTAATTAAGGTATGTGTTGCTGGTAATAGTTTGGGCTGGGGTCACAGAGATAAGATCAGCAGTCAGAATGTACAAAGGAGCAGAAGGCTACACAGCTCACTCAGGCATGCGGCCCCTAACTTTATTTCTTGCAAACTCATATACTCTTAACAACACTAAGTTCTACATGTACACTTGATAGTAATAATAAGCCAGCTGGCAGCAAATAGTCTATACAATAAGAGTACAAAGAAACCATACAAAGGATAAAAACTTATTCAGCTATTAATCTGTTAAAAAAAAAAAAGGTGCAACCTTTAACTGAAATGCACATTAATTTTTCTTGTTTCCCCACTCTCAAGGTCCCTTCCAGGACATTCCAGAGACAGCCAGACCCTGCTTTCAGGGTCTGCCTCCTGCATGACTAGCTTTCTAATCAATTCAGAGGGTCTTAAAGGAACATCCCTTCATGTGGACTCTGAGAAGGCTTTTTCAAACATAAGTCAATGGCACTCAAAGTTAAATTGAGGTTACAGGTATGTACCTTCTTTTAGATGCAGTGCTATTTCACACTTAACAGACTACAGTATAGTATAAAATAACTGTGCAGTGGAAAGCCAAAAACTTTGTGTGGCTCATTTTATTATGATATTTGCTTTATTGTGGTGGTGTGGAATCAAACTTGCAACGTCTCTGAGGTATGCTCTTAGTTCCTTAGTTTATAAGGAACAGAAATTTGTTTCCTCACAGTTCTGGAGACTCAAAGTCCAAGATTAAGGTGCTGGGAAGGGCCCTCCTACTGTGTCTGAGTAAGAGAAAGGTCATATTCTCACAAAGCAGAAGGAAAAAAGGAAAGAGGATAAATCCACTCCTGCAAGCCCTTTTTATAATGGCATTAATCCATTTACAAGGATAGAATCCTCGTGACCTAAAAACCTCCCACACTGATGCAATGAGAATTAAGTTACCAATGTATGAATTTTGGGAGGCCGCATTCGAACCATAGCACTTTGCTCTTGGTTTCCCCAAACTTCCTTATGTGCCAAATGTATCCATTCCATCCCAATAGCTCCAAAAGACTCAACTAAATCAGACATGGGGGAGACTTAAGGTTCGACTCCTCCTGAGGCAAATTTCCCTTCAGCTATGACCCTGTGAAATTAAACAAGTTATGTAATTCTAAAATACTCACACTCATAGAAAGTATTCTATTCCCAAAGGAAAAAACATAAATAAGAAGAGCAAGGTAACAGGTACCAAGTAAGTCCAGTGCCCAACAGGGCAAAAACTTAATATCTTTCATTCCAAATTAGACTGCGTTTTTGGAATTTACTCTGCAGTCTCAACTGTGGTTATCATGATAGAGGCTGAAACTGGAAGACATATAGAAAACCCTGAACAGGCTCGGCACCTGTGGCTCAAGCGGCTAAGGCGCCAGCCACATACACCTAAGGTGGCAGGTTCGAATCCCCAGCCTGGGCCCACCAAACAACAATGATGGCTGCAACCAAAAAAATGGCCGGGCATTGTGGCAGGCGCCTGTGGTCCCAGCTACTTGGGAGGCTGAGGCAGGAGACTCGCTTGAGCCCAGGAGTTGGAGGTTGCTGTGAGCATGATGCCCTGGCACTCTACCCAGGGGGATAGCTTGAGGCTCCGTCTCAAAAAAAAAAAAAAAAAAAAAAAGAAAAAGAAAAAGAAAACCCTGACCAGATCATCCATACTTGCTGTTTATTTAGTTTTCTTGTTTGGAACAAACAATAAAGAATTCACAAATACCACCGTCTAAGCACCTGTTTCAAATGAAATTTCAGCCTTTAGCTTTCATAGTGATTTCTTTACAATTAAGCAAACAGCAGCAGGAGACCATGTCAGTTGCTTCTCTCTTCCTGGAAGAGTAGGAAGGATAAACATAACTTAGGGGATTCTCTGTGTCGAATCTGAGAGGTGGAACAAAAAAACCTAGTCTTTTCCATTCCAAATTATGAAGGTAAAGTATAGAGAAGAGCTATCCACATTTAAAGAATAGAGAAAGTGGCTAGATGAAGGAAGTAAGTAGGACTGCCTGCTGTAGGAGACAATACACAGAGATAACTCCCTGGTCTGACAGACACACTAGGCCAAGCCCAGAGGCCAATCAGTAGCAGCCCACCTCACTCCTTGATGTTCGCTCCAATTATAGAAAATTTTGAAATGAAACAAATCAGAAATTAAAAACATAGTGAAGGGACATTTGCCAAACAAGTGTATTGGAATGATCCTCTTGTGTATTTCCACACAACAAAGATAATTTGGTAATCAATTCATGGAACAAATACATTTATGTAAATTTTGGTAGGTAAATAGAAGGTTGTATAATACTCATAGAACTCAGGACCCAGAAGGGCCAGGTTCTCATCATTCAGATGGCAAATTTAAAGATCCATGGTCCTGGTTCAGTGCCTGTAGCTCAAGCAGCTAAAGTGCCAGCCATATAACCAGAGCTGTCGGGTTCAAATCCAGCCCAGGCCAAACAACAATGAAGGCTACAACCATAAAATGGCTGGCCATTGTGGCGGATGCCTATAGTGCCAGCTACTTGGGAGGCTGAGGCAATAGACTCACTTGAGCCTAAGAGTTGGAGGTTGCTGTGAGCTGAGATGCCATAGCACTCTATCCAGGGCAACTGCTTTAGGCGCTGTCTCAAAAAAAAAAAAAAATGGATCCACAGTCCTGATTACAGACTAGAAAATGTCTCATCTAACTTGGTTCTACTGAGTTTCCAACTTTTTTCAGCCACAATCTGGGAGTGGTCCTGCTCATCCAGAGATGTGTGTGGAGACACACCTATCTGCACCCATGGAGATAGGCTAAAAATTTACGGTGGTAAATTTATATTATATGTTTTCACCACAGATAATATTTAAATCACTAAAAGAGATACACAGCTATAAATCTTTCTAAAAAGTACCTTCAGAGGATAAGTGCTATTTTCACACAATGATAACACTGATTCATCACTAAACACAAGGTGAAATTAAGACTTGTTCTGACTGTGGTCCCTAAAGCAGTCCTGTGACACAGTTGCAGTTCTTTTTTTTTTTTATTGAATGGTAACTATGTACATTAATGCACTTCTGGGGTACAGTGTGGGGTTTTCACATGCAATCCGAAATACTTCCATCAAACTGGTCAACACAGCCTTCATGTCATTTTCTCAGTTATTACTTTAAAACGTTCACATTCTACTCTTAGAAAGATTCACCTGTACCCCTATAAGACAAACCTCAGAAGTGATCCCTCCAAACCCCCTCCCTCCACCCGTTCCCCACTCCCTTCTCCCTCCCCCCTCCCCATATTCTTAGGCTATTTGGTTATAGCTTTCGTATAAAAGGTATAAATTAGTTTCATAATAGGGGTGTGTACATTGAGTACCTTTTCCTCCATTCTCGTGATACTTTGCTCAGAAGAACATGAGAACTGGCTTTTAATGCCTATATTACCGTTAGCCTTTTCCACACTCTTCTCAAACGAAGGCCAGGCTCTGCTGGCCCCCAGGAGGGCTGTCAGGGCACCCAAGGGCCCCCTGACCCCCCAGGCAGCCCTGCCCTACCCAGGTGCAGGCAGGTCCTGTCCCTGCCACCACCCACCTGAAGCGCCAGGACCATTCAGCAGCGAGGCACAGATGCCCTTCACTAGGAGCTTCAGCTCGTGAGCCCGGGGAGGTTTAGGCGGACAGGGGTCCTGGGCAGGAGAGGCAGCATGCTGGAGGTCCTGCCAAAACACAAACAGAAAGCACTGGCCACGGGGAGACCCCGGATCCAGGAGGGGCCTCTGAGCTCCCGCTCCAGGGAGGTGTCCACATGAAACCTGTGCCTGGGGTCTGCTCTCTGACAGCTCTCCGTGCTGTGAGAAGGGAGGAAGTGGTGCCCCTCACCACCCCTCTGCGGGAGCCTTCCCATCCTAACAAAGCAAGTACCAGAAGCAGCCACAGGGCCACGATGCCAGTGCCCACAGCTCGTGTGGGGAGAGAGGGGCTGGGTGTGCTGTGGACACACACTCTGTGCCCAGGGCAGTCCTCGGAGCAGGAGGACATCTGCATGAGGCTGCAGGTGCCCTCTGTCCTCCAGAACCAGGCAGGACATGGCAGGCCAGGGCCACCAGGCATTGCACAAATGAGGGGACAGAGGCAGGCTCGGCTGGCACCATCTACCATCTCAGCATGTCCTCCAACAGGCGGGAGGGCACTGCTCTAGAGAGTGTCCCCCTTGGAAGAAACCCTCCTTCAAACCAATGTTTCCCAAACCAGGTTCCACCTGCCACCTGCTGCTTCCACTGGGGGTGGGGGGACCCAGAAAGGCTTCTCAGAGGTAGAGCAGGCCTTCTGCAGGGAGAAATTTCCAGAGAGATGCTCCATGTTGCTTTGACCTGAACACTTGTTGAGGGGTGCTTACTAACACGTCAAGAGACATGGTGTTCTTTAAGTCTTGCTCTAGAAAACACTGCTTTGAACAAGCGCTTCCCAAATGGGAGCTGAGAGTGCTGGGGGCCAAAAAGAAATTGTAGAAGTCCTTAAAATTCAGGCACAGAGCTCTGTAGACAGAGCAACCCACGCGTCAGGAAGGAGATGAAATACTTTTCAGTTCTATATGTATCACAGTTAACCTTCTGTGTCACTTTGATTGAGCCCTGGGTGCCCAGCTGTTTGGTCAACCCTTATTCTGGATGTGTCTGAGAGGGTGTTTTTGGAAACACTGGAGTCAGTCAACTGAAAAAGGAGATTGTCCTCCCTAATGTGGGTGGGCCTCATCCAATTACAGCAAAGCCTCTGTAAGCTGACCACTCCGGGGACTGCAGCAAGCTGGTCCACACAGGGGTCGACATAAGGAACCGGTCCTGCTGTACTGGTACGGACACGTGGTACATGTCTGGTTTATGAGAATTAGGGCAACCTAAGCAGGGGTAGTCAGTGTAGGGAGTGGTCAGCTGTGGAGTTCTGCTGTAGTTGAAGGCCCAAACAGGACAAAATTACTGAGCCTCATATGAATAATGGGGACTTCTCCTGCCTGACTGCTTTGAGACGCGACACGAGTCTTTTCTTGCCTTCTGAAACACTGATTCTTCCTGGATCTAGAGCCTGTTGGCCTTTGAACTGGAACACACACTATTGGCTCTTTGGGGTCTCAGGCCCTCAGTCTCAAACTAGAATTAGACCAGAGGCTCCCAGGGTCTCCAGCTTGTCTACTCTAGGTCCTGAGACTTAATGGCCTTCATAATCACATCAAGTCTATTATATAATTAATTTATTTATACCCACTCTATCTCATAAATACATATGTTGGTTCTGTTTCTCTGGAAGACCCTGATCAACATATTATACTACTACATATTACATATGCTATTTTGATAAATAAATCTTGATAAATAAATTTTGATAAATTATTATTATGTGACATTTCTCAAATGTTGACAATTAAAAATTTATTGCCATATTCAAAATAGTCACCTCTGATCTGAAATAAACCTCTGTAACAAAATTACCAAAAGGGACAGGCTGACACTCTGCTCTCCCCTCCTGGGAAGCACCGCATGCCCCTGTCTTTGGGGAGGCCCCCCTCCCCCAGCTTCAAGCCCCTGGGAAGCTGCAGGGACATGCCCCCGCCCCTCCCTACTCTGCCTGGTGACCTGGCTGCTCACTCTGCTGCACTGTAAGCATCAGGAGGGTAAAGATAGTTTCTTACGGTCCTGTGACCCTCAGTGCCCGAGCTTAGCACAAAACACAGCAGTCAACTAACATTTGTCAAAGCCTCCAGACTCCGTACTGACAGCTGGTGACACCTGCCCTAGCCAGAGCCAGAGACCAAGAGTCTGCGCCATACAGATCATATTAAGTGACATTTTCAAACTGACTTCACCAAGAACTGCATAATAAATCATGCTTCATGAAAATCACTTCCGATACATTTCTTTTTTAATTCAGGGACACTGTAAGTGCTGTTTCACCTAATCAGACTATGAGAAATTAGCCTTAAGCAACAGGTTGCTGTTGTGTGGCTTAGGCCTCACGAAATGACCAGGACAAAAACCCTGGATGAGAATCTAACCAGAGAGGTAGCACCCTCATCAGGCGGTTCAGACGGGACCCAGGATGAACAGGGGGAGGTAGCGCACAGAAGGTGGACACACAGTAGTGAGCAGCCTCCTTCGTCCTGTACCCCCAAAGGATGAAAACCTCCCAGTGCTGCTGCAGGCGGCCAGGGCAGCAGGTGGGGATGGGGGCAGCAGGCACGGGTGAGGGGCAGCAGGTGGGGGCGGGGGCAGCAGGCACACGTGAGGGGCAACAGGTGGGGGCGGGGGCAGCAGGCCCGAGTACAGAGAGCAGGCTGGCCCAGCTCTGACTAAGCCATCTTAGCCTGCCCAGCACGCCTTCCTCTCCTTGCTTCTGGGGCAATGCTGTCACTGAGGATTTGATTTCTCAGGTCCCTGAGCCCAGAAAGGATAGGCTCCAAGGCTCTGAATAGTGAAGTCAAGTCTGGGCTCATAAAAAGCAGAGAACCCAGGCCTGACCAGGGTGGGACTATGCTGGTGGCCCTCAACCTCCTCCTTCCACCTCGTGCAGCTTTGAACCCCAGGCTCCAGACCTAAGGCTTCATCCCAAACCTATGGTCATCATCTACCCACACACGCTCCTGCCCTCTCGGCTCTGCCATAGAAGGCAGAGGGACACTGGATGTGCACACAGACCCTCCAAGTGAGGCAGGCATAGTTCCTTAGGCTCAGAAGCACCCACACCCCTCAGATGGGCTCACCTGAACCTCCTTCACATTCACGGGCCTGGTGCTCAGGACCACTGACGGGGAGGCAGAGCCAACCAAACACTTTAAAATATCCTTGAGAGTGTCGGCTACTGCATTCGTCTCAACCACCCGGTCCTGGGAAGAAGAGAAAGTCACGAAGTCAACTTCACCTGCCCACTCCCTGCTCCCAAGTTCACCTCCTCCAGCACCAAAACCATGCAAAACAGGAAGGAAGTTACCTTCAGAGTTTAGACGCATCCTTGTAAAACCTGCAGAGAGCAAAGAAGCCCTGCCCTGGGAGTCAGCCCTTGGACTCAGCCTCAGCCTGAGTACGAGTGAAGTTCCCTCCCGTGCAGAGAGGACACGGTAGTCAGACATGACGGGGTGCCAAGGGGAACCCTGGTTTCATTCGCCTTGGTTGCATATAAGTGCTAAAAAATTCTCAGCCGATTAAACCTCATCCAGTGGGGCCCAGGGGTTCAGGAGTTTTGACCCTTTGGCTATAGAGCACTCAGAAAGGAAACGTGCTAATTAAGGTGTCCAGGGATGCCAACAACCATTAGGAAATGCAGCGCTACTGGTTATTTTTGGTTTCTTACTAATCAAAATAATCCACCCAAGGCCAGGAACGGTGGCTCACACCTGTAATCCCAGCACTCTGGGAGGCTGAGGCAGGTGGATCACTTGAGCTCAGGAGTTGGAGACCAGCCTAAGCAAGAGTGAGACCCTGTCTTACTAAAAATAGAAACTAGCCAGGTTTTGTGGCAGGCACCTGTAGTCCCAGCTACTCAGGAGGCTGAGACAAGAAGATGGCTCAAGCCCAAGAGTTTGAGGTTGCTGTGAGCTGCAATGATGCCACGTCACTCTAGCCGGGGTGACAAGAGAGAGACTCTGTCTCAACAACAACAATAACAAAGAAAAATTCACCCAAGGCTGGCTCAGTGGCTCACACCTGTGATCCTAGCACTCTGAGAGGCCAAGACAGGTGGTTTGCTTGAGCTCACAAGTTTGAGACCAGCCTGAGCAAAAGTGAGACCCTGTCTCTACTAAAAATAGAAAAACTGAGGCAAGAGAATAGCTTGAGCCCAAGTTGGAGGGTGCTGTGAGCTATGACACCATGGCACTCTACCCAGGGCGACAGCTTGAGGCTCTGTCTCAAAAATAAAAGAAAAAATACTGACCCAAGTTCAAATTTATCACAGTCCATATTCATATATACTCCTGCTATTGTTATTATTATCATTTTAGGTAAATTTGAAAATATTGAGAGTGAAGCATATGGTGCCTATAGACTCAAGCCAAGTAACATAATAACATGTGTCCTCAAGTTTTTGTTTGTAAAATGAACAATGGCCTACAAGCATCACTTCTGCCAAACAAACATCTTGTTTGGATGCAATGGTGGCAGTCAAAGGTTAAATGTAGCCAGGTGAGTCCAGGTGCACCCAGGTTGGGGGCCCTATTAAATCCATCAAAGTCCCCACCCCCCCGTGCCCTATCAGGCTAAGAGGCCCATCCTATTTCCCCAGAGGCCCTAATCAGCCTGGGTGGGGAGGAAGCCACCCACATCAGAGGTGTGCAGAGCCCTGGCCCAGATAAGCTGGCCCATGTGCACACCCTCTCACACACACCCATGGAAAAACTTACGCACTGACCTCCCCCTGGGCTTTGGGCTGGACCTTAATGGCCATTTCCGGCCCACTGATGAAGGACCACCTGATCTGGATGTCCTCTCTCCCTTCTTGCACGCAGAGCTCCAGCTATTAAAGAAAGATAAAAGGTCACTGAAGGCCGCTCTATCATGCAGGTGTGTGTACCCACACACCTGTGTGCACATGTGCTTTGTGTGGTATGTGCATGGACATGTGTGTGCCTGTCCGTGTGCACAGGTGGGTGTGTGTGCATGCTCACTTATTCATTTATTTTCATAGACAACTGCCTGGCATACTATGTGCTATACCAATCCACCCTCCCTCTTCCAGAACCTTCCTCAGCCTCAACCCACTGCTCAGCAAGGAATCTCTGCATTGGTGGCCAAAGGCTAGATGCCATTAACTCTGCAGTCTCTTTAAAACCAATAGTTTAAACAAACCGTCCTTTGCATATCTCTTTCTCAGAGTATGGCCAAGCCATAAAGCAGAAAGGAGAGAAAGGAGCCCAGGGTGCTTTATACCTGGCCCTGGACAGGGCCCTCCTGCCCTGCGCTCACTGAAGGCTGTGGACAGAGGGTGACAACATACTCACTATCTCTAGGCCGGGCACAGGGCTCCAGTCTTGAAGAGTGGCTCACACCCCACCCCCCTGCCCATCTGGGGGAGGCAGAATGATGACCTCCAAAGATGTCCACCCCTGACCCCTGGAATGTGTCACTAAATGACCTAACATGGCTTAGCAGGTGTGATCAGGGTGAGGACCTTGAGAGGGGGGAGGTGACCTTGGGCCCTTTTATTGAATCTTGTGGAATCACATGAGTCTTTACAAGTAGGAGGACAAGGCAGAAGAGTGCCAGGGTGATGTGATGTGGGGCTTGTGTGATTCTGCCTGGCGGCATCATTAGGAGGGAATGAGGTGTCCTCTGAAGCTGACAAGGGCCCCCACCAGCAGTCAGCGGGACGATGGGAGCTCAGTCCTACAAGCCCATGGAACTGCATTCCACCAGAACCCTGAGAGCAGGGGACAGACCCTCCCTGACAACACCCCATCTGAGCCCGCACTGCACATCTGACCTCCGTGACAGCAGCACCTTAAATGTGCACTGATTTGAGCAGTGTGTGGGGATTTGTTTCAGTAGCCCCAGCAAACAACATAGCATTTTTCAGCCATACGCTCTTCTAAAGCCAAAAATCTTTACATCTCATCTCCCTCCCTTCCTCCTCCACCCATGCTCCTCAAATTTTGTTTGGGGAAAAAATGGACAATTTTAGTATAAGTCCGTACTTGGGACTCTAACTCATGCTAGAAGCAGGGTAAGAGAAAAATGATGACCTCTGCTTCCTGGCCAGCCCACCATGCACGCCTTGCCTGATCATTTCAGGCAATTCTAGAAAAAGTGCACTTCAACCGCATCACCATGGATGGCTGAGTCATGTGAGCTGCTGGCACCTTGATGTGCCTTTGGTCAGAAGAAGAGCAGCGGAGCGGCCACGCCGCCCGCCTTTAGTATCAATTATTTACCATCCTCAGCTGCAGCCTCTGCTCTGAGAGGTTCCACTGGCTGGTTTCAAACTGTGCTAGGAGACTAAAGACACAATTGTGTCCCTCTCCATGAGCTGCTTAAAATGGTATCAACAATAAACACCATCTCAGAAAACATGGTTTTTTTTGGTTTGTGTCTGTGACCCTCACTGGATTCATCAATTCCAAAATGTGTGTCAGATGTTGGGAAAACAGGCCCCACACTCTGAAGGTTATTTTCCAATCACACTGTCCAAAGAATGGACACCCTGTGGGGGTACAGGAGAGCATTAACACCTCAGTCCCTAATGCCAGCTCTGAACCTCTTCAATTCCCTGAAATGGAGTGTTACTAGGATGGGGGGGGAGGGGTACATTAAAAAAAAAAAAAAGCCACTTAGGTGGCCAGACAATCTCGTTGGTCCTGGTTATTTAAAACTGTGTCCTTCTAAGAAAAGCATATGGAGCATCATCTTCCTGTGTGGTTGGGAATTCTGTATGATGTGGGCTCATCGCCCAAATTAGAAGTCAAGTTTAAGGATGGAAGAGGGGGTAAAAATTGGCAGTGACCCTTAAAGTAGGCCCAGAAATCTGCAGCTTTTATTTACTTATTTTTTCTTTCAGGTAAATGTGAGGGTATAACCATCCTGGTCACAACATTCGAATTTGTTAGGAAGAGTCGCTCTTGTAGTTGTATCCCACATCAAAAGGTGTGCCAGAGACCCCCACATTGTGCCCATTAAGTGGGAGCACCTCAAACACCCCCTTCTTCCCTCTTGTCCCCCCTCCCCCAACTCAAATTGAAATGAGTTTTCTCCTCTGTGGGGGTGAATTGGGCAGTCTGCTGGCTTCATATTAGTACTGAGTACACTGGACACTTGCTTTTCCATTCTTTCTTTCTTTTTTTTTTTTTTTTGAGACAGGAGCCTCAAGCTGTCACCCTGGGCTCACGCGAGTCTCCTGCCTCAGCCTCCCGAGTAGCTGGGACCACAGGCGCCGGCCACAACGCCCGGCTATTTTTTGGTTGCAGCTGTCATTATTGTTTTGGCGGGCAGGGCTGAATTCGAACCCGGCCACCTTGGGTGAATGTGGCTGGCACCTTGGCCACTTGAGCCACAGGTGCCGAACCGCTTTTCCATTCTTGTGATACTTTACTAAGAATGTGTTTCAACTACTATATCCACCTTAATATAAAAGATGTAAAGTCTCCATCTTTCTATGGCAGAATAGTATTCCATGACATACACATACTACGGCTTCTTAATCCATTCCTGGGCCGACGGGCACTTAGGTTGTTTCCCCTTCCTGGCCACTGTAAAGTGAGCTGTGATAGATGAATTTAGTGCAAATGTCTTGATGATAGAATGACTTTTTTTTCTTCTGGGTAGATGTCTAGTAGTGGGATTGTGGGGTCAAATGGAAGGTCTAATTTGAGTTCTTTGAGGATTCTCCATACTTCTTTCCAAAGAAGCTGTATTAGTTTGTAGTCCCACCAACAGCGTAAACGTGTTTACCCCTCCCCACATCCACACCAGCATCACCAACTTGGGGATTACCTGATGTGGGCCATTCTCACTGGGGTTAGGTGATATCTCAAGGTAGTTTTGATTTGCATTTCTCTGATGATTAGAGATGATGAGCATTTTTTCATATGTTTATTAGCCGTTAGTCTGTCTTCCTCAGAGGAGGTTTTGTTATGTCTCTTGCCCAGTGATATATGGGATTGCTGGCTCTTTGTTGATTAATTTGAGTTCTCTATAGATTCTAGTTACCAACCCTTTGTCAGATTTGTGACATGCAAGTATCTTTTCCCATTGTGAAGGCTATTTGCTTTGATTGTTGTGTCCTTTGCTGTGCAGAAGCTTTTCAGTTTAATTAAGTCCCATTTGTTTTAGCTGTTGTACTTGCCATGGAAGTCTTCTTCATAAAATCTTTCCCCAGGCCAATATCCTCAAGAGTTTTTCTCACATTTTCTTCTAGAATTTTTATTGTTTCATGCCTTAGATTTAAATCTTTTATCCATTTTGAATCAATTTTTGTAAGTGGTGAAAGGTATGGGTCCAGTTTCAATCTTTTACATGTAGTTATCCAGTTTTCCCAGCACCATTTATTGAATAGGGATTCTTTTCCCCAGTGTATGCTTTTATTTGGTTTATCAAAGATCAGATGGCTATAAGAGACTGGTTTTATCTCTTGGTTTTCTAAGTGGTTCCAAATGTCTATGTCTCTATTTTTGTGCCAATACCACACTGTTTTGATCACTGCAGACTTGTAACATAGCCGAAAGCCTGGAAGAGTGATGCCTCCAGTTTTGTTTTTCTTACCAAAAATTGCTTTGGCTATAGGGTTTTTTCTCCTGATTCCCTACAAAATGAAGAACTACTTTTTCCAGTTCTTCAAAGTATGATGTTGGTATTTTAATGGGGATTGCATTAAATCTATAGAGGTTTGAGAAGTATAGATATTTTAACATTGTTGATTCTTCCCAGCTAGGAGCACGGTATGCTCTTCCCTTTGTTAATTAATGTCTTCTGTTTCTCTTTACAGAGGTCCTTCATCTTTTTTGTTAGATACATTCCTAGGTATTTCATTTTCTTCGAAGCTACTAAGAAGGAAACTGTGTCTTTGATTAGCTTCTCAGCTTGGCTGTTGCCGCATACACAAAGGCTACTGACTTGTGGGCACTGATTTTACACACTGAGCTGTTCCTATATTTGTTGATCACTTCCAGGAATCCTATGTTTGAGTCTCCGGGGTTCTCTAAGTATAAGATCATATCATCAGCAAAGAGCAAGAGTTTGACCTCCTCTGCACCCATTTGGATGCCCTTTATTTCCTTCTCTGGCCTGACTGCATTGGCTACAATTTCCAGCACAATGTTGAATATAGTGGTAATAGTGGACGTCTTTGTCTAGTTCCAGTTCTAAGTAGAAAAGCTTTCAGTTTTACTCCATTCATAAAATATTAGCTGTGGGTTTGTCACAGATGACTTTAATCAATTTAATAAATGTGTCATCTGGGCAGCGCCTGCAGCTCAAAGGAGTAGAGCGCTGGTCCCATATACCAGAGGTGGCAGGTTCAAACCCAGCCCCAGCCAAAAAAACTGCCAAAAAAAAAAAAAGGAAGAAAGAAAGAAATGTGTCACCTATGCCTATATTCTTAAGTGTTGTTAGAAAAGGATGCTGAATTTTGTCAAATGCTTTTTTTGCATCTATTGAGAGGATCATATGGTCTTTGTTTTTATTCCTGTTGATATGGTGAATTATATTTATGGATTTGTACATGTTAAACCAGCCTTGCACCTCAGGATAAAGCCTACTATGATATATAATTTTTCTAATGTATTGCTGTAATCTATTGGCTAAGATTTTATTAAGAATTTTTGCACCTATATTCATTAGTGAAATTGGTCTGAAGTTTTCCTTTTAGTTGGGTCTCTTCCTGGTTTTTGGTATCAGGGTGATATTTGCTTCATAGAATGTGTTGGGAAGATTCGTTCCTCCTTGATGTTTTGGAATAGTTTCTGTGGTACAAACTCTTCTTTGAAGGTTTAATAGAATTCTGATGTGAAGCCATCTGGTCCAGGGTTTTTTTTGTTTTTTTTTTATTTTTTGAGACAGAGCCTCAAGCTGCCCCCCTGGGTAGAGTGCCATGGCATCACAGCTCACAGCAACCTCCAACTCCTGGGCTCAAGCGAGTCTCTTACCTCCGCCTCCCAAGTAGCTGGGACCACAGGCACCCGCCACAATGCCTGGCTATTTTTTGGTTGCAGCCATCATTGTTGTTTGGCGGGTCCGGGCTGGGGATTCGAACCCGCCACCCTAGGTGTACGTGGCTGGCGCCTTAGCCGGTTGAGCTATAGGCGCCGAGCCCAGGGTTTTTTTATTGTTGGAAGATTTTTTTTATTGTTTCTTCGATCTCAGTGCTTGATACTGCTCTGTTCAAGAGACCTATTTCTTCCTAGTTAAGTCTAGGAAGAGGGTCTGATTCCAGGTATTGATCCATTTCCTCCACATTGTCAAATTTCTGGGTATAGAGTTTCTTGTAGTAGTCAGAGATAATCTCTTATATCTCTACAATGCCTGTTATTATTTCCCCTTTTTCATTTTTGATTGAGGTTATCAGAGATTTTACTTCTCTGTTTCTAGGTTAATCTGGCCAAAGGTTTACCAGTTTTACTTATTTTTTGTAAGAACCAACTTTTTGCTTCATTAATTTTCTGAATTCTGCTTTTTTGTTTTCAATTTCATTTATTTTGATTATTTCTTTTCTTCTGCCTCGTTTGGAATTAGATGGTTCTTTAAGATGATTCATTAGTTTGTTGATGAACTGTTTTTCAGATGTAGGCATCTAATGTGATAAATTTCCCTCTTAGGACTGCTTTTGCAGTGTCCCACAGGTTTTGGTAACTTGTAGCTTCATCACTGTTATGTTTATGGAATTTAATAATTTCCTCCTTTATCTTTTCATTGACCCAATTGTCATTCAGCATAAGGTTGTTTAATTTCCATGCCTTTGTGTGGGAATGAAAATTTTTGGTAGAGTTGAGTTCCATCTTTATTGCCTTATGGTCAAAGAAGATACAGGTGTAATTTCAATTGTTTTAATTTTGTTGAGGATTAATTTGTATCCTAGGATATGATCTATTTTGGAATATGTTCTATGCACTGTCAAGAAGAACATATATTCCTTAGCTTTGGGATGACGTATTCTGTATAGTCTATTAAGCCTAATTGTTCTGGGGTCATCTTTAAGTCCCTGGTAACTCTGCTTAGTTTCTGTTGAGAGAACCTGTCCAGTTTTGCCAGAGGAGTGTTAAAGTCTCAAGCTATTATGACGTTTTGTGATATCATATTGCTTAGACCAATCAAGGTCTGTTTCATAGATCTGGGAGTATTTAAGTTGGGTGCATATATATCTAGAATTGAAATGTACTCTAATTGTATTGATCCCTTGACCAGAATAAGGTGACCGTTTGCAATTTTTAAGCACCAGCTAACTGGGACCTCCAGTAAACATTTGGCTGCATGGAGAGACACACAGCTGTTTAATGGCCAAGCACCCAGAAGGTCACTGAGACCATCACAGTGACCACTGGTTTGTGCATCTCTCACCACAAAATTATATGTATTTTATATATGTCTGTTATCAAAAATAATGGAATAATGATAATTAATATTAAGGTTTGTTCTTAACTCATAAAAATAACAAGGGTTCTTTTAAAATTGACTTTCTCCATAACTAAAAGGAGGAATTCCCCAGCTGTTTTCCCAAGTGACACACTTTTAAGTCTAGAGCAGGGGTCCTCAAACTTTTAAACAGGGGGCCAGTTCACTGTCCATCAGACCGCTGGAGGGCCGGACTGCGGGCTCCCGGACAAGTCGGCTGCTAAGCAGGACAGGTAGCTGTGGCAAAAAGCACCCAGCGAGCCAGATAAATGTCCTAGGCAGGCTGCATGTGGCCTACAAGTGGTAGTTTGAGGACACCTGGTCTAGAGCCAGAGCTGGAACTAAAACCACTCTCATCATCTGAGACAGCACTTACCTTGTTCTCTTAGTTAGCAATACCCTGACTCATTTAAACGCCTAAAACAGGCAACCCCTGAATACAACCCCCCACACACTCACATATATGTGTGTGGTGTCAGATACACAAAAGTATAATATGGAATCTTACATTTTTAACACTATTTTGTGAATGTAATTAATGAAGACATGATTATTTGCAACCCTGTAACTCCCACCTTGCTTACCCTACAAGTTTCTGAGAACACTTTTCCTACCACCTATAAAATGAGCCCAGCCTTACCCGCAGATGGACTGGGGACAGCCACACATCATACGGCTGGCGCCCCACACCCAGAGCCGAGGCTGGCCCCGCGCTGACGGAGAACTGGGCTGCTCGGCCCACAGCATGACAGACCACCACCTGGAGGACAGACAAGTATGCATGAAACGTCTTTCGAAGAAAGGAGGATGCCTCGTATCACAGGCATCTCATTCCACTGAATAAAACAATCTGGACCGTACACATCATCAGAAACAAGAAATCAGAATTTTGAACATGACGGATACTCAGAGTCACAACTTTTCTACTATGTAGTAGTTTCAGAACTAGACACACACTTTGCAGCTTTGTTTTCTGGTGGATTTCTCAGGAGCTGACGTTGTCTTGCCCAAATCTAGCTCCGCCCTGCCCACACATCGCAGAGTTCCTTTCTCTGTAAATACTGCTTTGTTCCATTTCTCCACAACAGCTGATTTTTCATTTCCCCAGACAGAGCAAAAGATATTTGCCATTTTCTATTGCTGAAAATGAGTCTTAAGAAGAACAGAAGTTATAGATGTCACAAATAAAAAAAATTTAAAAAATTTACCCAGAATGCTAGAAATTTCTTCTACCTAAATAATTCTTAATATATCATGGTTTTGTAAAATCTGGGAGCAATTCAAAGAATATCTAAAATATCAAAAAGTTAAAATGTTGGCTCGGCGCCTGTGGCTCAAGCGGCTAAGGCGCCAGCCACATACACCTAAGGTGGCGGGTTCGAATCCCCAGCCTGGACCCACCAAAAAACAATGATGGCTGCAACCAAAAAAGTAGCCAGGCATTGTGGTGGGCACCTGTGGTCCCAGCTACTTGGGAGGCGGAGGCAGGAGACTCGCTTGAGCCCAGGAGTTGGAGGTTGCTGTGAGTGATGCCACAGCACTCTACCCAGGGGGACAGCTTGAGGCTCCATCTCAAAAAAAAAAAAAAGTTAAAATGTAATCCAAGCATACAAAAAACAATTATAAAATGAGCTCATTCAGGAATCTATGAGACAAGTAATCATATCAGAAATAAACCAAACTATATTCCTCACATAAGGCACAAAGCATTTTAGAGAGAGAATCTGTATAACTTTCACAGTACAGAGAAGTATCTAGTTTCTGCCACAGCATCCTACCCCAGGAGCATGTCCTAGATGAGAAGGCAGCCACCCCTGGGCAGAACAGCAAGCAAGTGCCTTGCCAGGCAGTTACAGGGCCAGGTGTGCACAGGCTGGGAGGAGGTGAGCAGGAGGCTGGGTGGCCAGGCCAGCAGTCACTAGACAACCGGGTGGGAGGAGGGGGTCCAATAGGTGGCCAGTGTGTCCGGCCAAAGCTAAGTCACAAAGAGGTTGAGGGTAAGGCAAGACTGACCTCTACATTCCCAAAAGAGCCACTGACCCCATTCCAAGGAGTCACTTGGGGAGGAAGAGAAAATTCTTTAATTCTCTGGTGGATTTATCAAAACCTAAAATATCAAGCTTCTCAAAATAATTCTTTTGTCTGACTGTGCCACTTACTACCCAAAGTTCCAAGCTAGGACCCTCATCCTTTTCTTTCTTAGTCATGGGCTGCCCCCTAACGCACACCCACACCCCACCCCGAGGGCTCTGTGCACTCCCCTCCCCTATGGAACACAGATGGGACCTGTACACTGAGCCCTTGGTGGGGGATCAGCTCCCAATGTCCATGATCAGAGACCTCGATGCCAGAGATCCAGGAAAAGAAAATCACCTTCTCAATACTGGCGGGAGGTCACATAACCCTTATTCTCACCCATTCTGGTGAGGGCGTGTCCAGAAGATTGATTCTCATAGATTAGTTACATATTTCCACCATCTCCAGAGTTCACAAAGGGTCGGAACAAAAAATGTTTGTATAAGAAATGTTGTCTTTTCACGTTAAAAATAAATGACCTACAAACAATCCTTTTAGGAGCAACATATTTTGGGGCCAGATGAGTTATGAACACTGATGATATGACACCAGGAAAACTCCTGTCCTTGTCTCCACCACTGCTGCCTTTCACTGCTTAAAGTAAAATAAATAAAAAGACAATGACTTGGTCGTATACTTCTGTACTTTTGTTATTTCTCTGGAAACTTCTATACTACGCTAATCAGAATATTACTAAGAAAACAAATAGCTTAATTAAGGCCTTGATTTGAGCAAGAAAGAATTTGGTTTCTCTTTGTATCCTGTAGAACTGGATACAAAGAGAAACCAAACTCCACCTGCCCACTCTCTGATACACAAAGAACCCAAGCACCTGTTTAAACTCAATTAAATATATAAGACAAAATAAAATATAAGGACCTAAAAACTTCTAGAATGCAAAACTCCAAAGCTCACAATTAACCATCCAAACCATATTACAAAAGTAACCACAACCACTAAATGGGACTGTTCCAAGTCAGAAGTCCTTTTCCCAAAAATGCTTGGGAGGTCTTACCCCAGGCCTTCCCGCCCTCTAAATAAAATCCAGTCAGCGAGGCCAGGTGCAGTGGCTCACACCTGTAATCCTAGCACTCTGGGAAGCTGAGGCAGAAGGATCTCTTGAGCTCAGGAATTTGAGAGCAGCCTGGGCAAGAATGAGAGTCATCTCTACTAAAAATAAAAAAATTAGCTTGGCATGGTGGCACCTGAGGTCCCAGCTACACAGGAGACTGAAGCAAGAGGATTGCTTGAGCCCAGGAGTTTGAGGTTGCTGTGAGCTATGCTGTCATAGCACTCTACCCAGTGTGACAGAGACTTTGGCTCAAATAAATAAGCAAATAAGACCAGTCAGCAGAAAAGTCCTTTCTGGCCTCCCCTCAGTGTTCAGATGGAAAAGTTCATTAACAAAACACTCTGAACACCTTCCAACCTTTCAATACAGCCAAACAAAACACTACCACTGCCTATGGGGTCAACTGGACCGTTGGCACCACTGGGGCCAAATCCTTTTCAGCCTCTGCCTCTGCTGTCCTGGGAATAATAATGTCCCATTTGTCAAATGGACGAGAACAAATGGAAGGGAGGTTTTAAAAACATGTAATCTTCTTTTAGCGTATTAAGGTGTTATCCACAATGGGGATTAAATTCTCTTAACCAATGCACGGTGGCAAGGCCTTGACCATGGGGGGGGGGGGTTTGCCACTCTCAGGCCGGCTGGAGGCAGGGCACCTGGTGCAAATTAAATCAGAGTCCCAAGTGGCCAGAATGCCAAGGGTTAACGTTTCATGTAAGCACTGAGTGGGCAGAGCCCTTGAGCTTGACCCAAACACAGCAGTGCTCATGAGAATCCCTTCTGAAGTTTCCAAGTTGTTGGAGAATCCCAATTATCGGGAACTGGTTAAGTTCAGGTGTGTTTTGTTTTTTTTTTTTGAAACAGAGTCTCACTGCTACCCTCGGTAGAATATCACAGCTCACAACAACCTCACACTCTTGGGCTTAAGTGATTCTCTTGCCTCAGCCTCCAAGTAGCTGGGACTAAAGGTACCCACCACAATGCCTGGCTATTTTTAGAGACAAGATTCTCGCTCTGGCTTAGGCTGGCCTCAAACTGAGGAGCTCAGTCAATCCACCTACCTTGGCCTCCCAGAGTGCTAGAATTGCAGGTGTGAGCCACTGCACCTGGCCCTAAATTCAGCTTTTAAGTTCTTACTGCTTGGGCTTCAAGTGTCTCCCTCTGAAAGAGCCAGCCATCAGCACTGGGCTTTTTAAAGTTAAACAGCAGCAGCATCTAACAGCATCTGTGGGAGTGAGGGGCTTCTCCAAGGAGGGGAGTAAGCTCTCAGCCCCCATCGCAGGACCCCACAAGGCCAAGCCCTGCTCCCACAGGAACAAGCTCCCTTAAACAACCAGCCATCGGCCCACCTGCTTTATTCGTGAGATCTTTTTCTTCCAAAGTAAGTAAAGAATTTCTCAGTTACATAAACCGTTTCAAAATCCAGCAATATAAGACTGAACCTTGTATTCCAAACAAATACCCTTCCTGTCTACATAGGTGAGAGGGTGTTTTTGGGCGGGTGGGCTGCACGGGGCAGGAGTCTCAAAGATGGAGAGCCCACGCAGCACAAGACAGGCTCTGTCTGTCCGGCCTTCACTGGGCAGCAACGGGAGCAACATAGGAAGGGGACGTGAGACAGAAGGTCGCGGCCTTCGTCACAGCCTGGGCTGCGGAGCAGGGTCAGAAGGCCTTCCTTCACCTCTTCCGTGCCCCTTCCAGCTTCCAGACCTTAACTTCTGAAAGTCATACATCTACGCAAATAGCTCTTATCTAGAAACTGTATGCCTTTGTTTAGAGGGGCCAAAAATTCCCGCTGAGGGACTCAGGGGGATGCAGGAAAGCCCCTGCATCTTTGGGTCTCTCTGGGCTCTTTTGCTTTCTTTTCAATTAAGCTTCTGCAGGGCTGCCTCAGCCCCTCTCAGAACCCTCCAGAGAACTGGAAATAATTACTTTTGTCTCCAAAGAAACTAGCAATGCAGCTGAGAAAATCCATCTAAAAGGTGATACCACCGAATATTTTTTACTTTAGTCACACTGTGATAGTCTGGGGAAAAAACTCCCAAATAAAATGAAAGGCAAGACCTTCGCTCATCCTCTGGAGTTTTCGGTCAGCACGTCTCCCTGCTCTGCAGTCTGTTCTCGCCTCTGTAAACATTCTCTAAGACAGTATGACCTGGAGACAAAACACTACTTCTAGCCTGGAACAGAGATTCAATTTAAAAAGTAAAATCCATTAGAGCTAAATATTATCTGAACACTTATAATAGTTAGTCCTGTTCGTCTGCTAATTTGAAATGTGAGGCTGAAAGTGTATCATCACAGGGACGGATGACAAGTGCTGGAAACAAGAAAGTGGCCGGCCCAGGGGATGCTGGGTAGATGCTCTTATCTCACCCTGTTCTGGGGGGTGCACCTTGGACCCGGCCCCTGGCTCTCACCCCCAACCTGGGCTCCCTCCTCTGGCCCAGGACCCTGGTCCGTGCTCTTCATTCCAACCCAGCCCCAGCAACACTCTCCACCTGTTTTCTTATTAAATACATTCCAATAAACAAGAAGGCTTTCAGTAACACTGCACTACAACGAAGCATTGTTGATATGTAACGTGGCTGGATGTGGGTGCCCTATAGCTTAAAAACCTGTGAATGTGCTGCTCTTTCTTCAACTCTACATAAAAGGCATATATAAGACTGGGCAATGTTGCTCACACCTGTAATCCCAGCACTCTAGGAGGCCAAGGTAGGAGGATCCCTTGAGCTCAGGAGATTGAAACCAGATTGAGTAGGGCTGAAACCTCCATCTCTACTAAAAATAGAAAAACTATCTAGTTATTATGGTAGGCACCTGTAGTCCCACCTACTCAGGAGGCTGAGGCAAGAGACTCGCTTGAGCCCAGGAGTTGGAGGTTGCTGTGAGCTGTGATGCCATGGCACTCTACCCAGGGGGACAGCTTGAGGCTCCGTCTCAAAAACAAAAACAAAATACCTGTACAAGCATTTCCTTTAGCATGGGAGGTAATGCTCCCCATCTGGGGCTATGCGACTTCGCCAGGACCGTAAACACTCTGGGCTCTGTACTCCAACCAACCGAACTAACCTCAGCACGCCCACAGGTCTTCTTGCCCTGTCTCCTATGGGCCAGGGTCAGGCTACTGTCCCCCTGACAAATAGGTGCAAACAGGTGGCCTTGTGGGAGGCACTTCTCCCATGTGGGGTGAGAGGGTGGAGCATCCATTGAGGAATCTCTACCACTAGCCCTTGAAAATGTCCCAGTTCAAAACAGTTTCACAACCCACTAGCATTTTAGCATAAATACCAGGTTAATGGGGTACCTGGAATTTCAAGTCATACAAAGCAAACCAGGAAAAAAAAAAAAGGCCAACCAAGCAAGCAGAGAGCAACCTGAACAATCTGAAGTTGTATTGCCTGGCACAGCAGGCACCCCGCTGGGGCGTGGGGAGAGCAGAAGAAGCACCAGAAGCTTGCAGGGTGCCCTTTGTGTGGACAGGTGCACCCCTCAGCCCAGAGGCGGCTGGGGGTGTCCCACAGGCTGCGGCGTCCTGAGTGCTGCCATGGTTTGCACAAGCAAAGGCTGCTAGGGCCTTGCAGCTCCCCTTTCCCTACCTGCATCGTTCCTTTTATGGTGAAGTGGTGGGAACAGGAGCACAGATGGAGTAAGAATAATAATGATTGTGCACAGAGGTCGGAGTTCATTTCTGGAGACCAACTGATGTGCAGCTTCAGCCTCTGCCATTCAGTGGCTCCATACCTTGGCCTAGTGGCCACTCCTCTGCCTCAGTTTCCTCCTCTGTGCACTGGGATGATATTTCTTCTGAAGAGGAGTGTTATGAGCATTCACAAGAGTGAGCACAAGTCCTTCCCCCGGGGCCTGGCCATGCCTGGTGCTGTCAGGAGCACCGTGGCAGGTGTGGGCAGAGCAGGGTACTGCTCCAGCACAGGCTCCTTTTCTTCCCTCAACCCTGCCTGGGTGGGACTCACACAGACAGACCCAGAACCGTGGCTCCAAGAGAGGAGGAGAAGGAAGCTCCCCCAAAGCCCAGATCCCAGCACCGTCTCTAAACCAGTAGGTTTCCACACGGTGCTTGTCAACCTCACACGGCAGGCAAGGTGGGCGTGAAGTTTCTTCCCCACCCTTCCCCAGCAAGGGTGGGGAAGGACCAGAGCTATGAAAATAAAGGCTTTCTTTTTCTGGGTCAAACATTCTGGAACAAGCCTCTCCCAGGACATGAGGCAAGAGAATGTAGGAAGCGTGTTGCTCTTGCATAAGAGCACAATTAAAGTCTAGGGAGAAATAGACGCGTTCAGTGCGTGCTGAGACTAGATGAGGCAACACAGAGAGCCCCTGGAGAAGTTCAAAGCCCAAGCCCTGGTGTCAAGTGCCCTTCTGGGACACCTCTCCACCCTGGCTGGAGCCAGCTGCCTGGCCCTGAGCTGCGGGAGGGCAGGCGTCCCTCCAGGTCTGAACAGACACCCCAGAGACAGGCACCAGGAGCATTCCCTTAGGAAAATGCCACAACCCTGCAGGGATCAACGTGTGTCTAGTCCCCTCCCAGGATCCTGGCACACAGCTCCTAAAAGCCTTCCTATGTCCCAAGGGTTAAGAGTCTTTTGTATGCTAATGAGACGGCTAGTGGCTCCAGCTGGCTCTGGAGAGTTTCAGGACGGGGCTGGTCACCAGAAGGGCCAAGGCAAGATTAGAGGGCTGGTACTTTTAGCCTCCTCTCCCTTCCCTGGAGTGGGAGGGCAGAGGGGCTGGAGACTGAGCTGATCACAGATACCCAGTGATGTGATCGATCACGCCTATGGCAGGAAGCCTGAGAGCTTCCTGACAGGCGGGCGGTGACCTCATCAAAGTGCTGTGAGGTCCTCACCCAGGTCAGGCACGAAGCTCCCTGCCCTCCCCACTCCCATTTCTACTCACTCTTCCATCTGGCGGTTCCCAAGTTGCAGCCCTCACAATAAGCCAGTAACAGTGAGCAAGCCGCTTCCCTGAGATCTGTGCTGGGAGCCATTCTAGTATGTTACTGAACCTGGGGTGGGTGTCAGGGGAATCCTGATTTACAGCCCGTCAGGCAGAAGCACTGAAAGTGACCTGGAACTCCTGACGGGTCTGCAGTGTGCTAACTCCAGGTAGACAGTGTGAGAACTGAACTGAATCGGAGGACACCCAGCTGGTGCCAGAGAGTCAGAGGACTGGTGGCTGGCGTGGGAAAAAGGACACATACGTTTGGTGTCAAAGGTGTTATGACTCCCGGCTCAGCCCAGGCTGGGCAGGGTGTGGCCCCAGCATTGGTCTTGCATGTTGACACTCTGCCGAAAGCTCCGTGAGCCCCACTGTGCAGCCAGTGCACGAGGGTTTTGTGATGAACCTGGTATCTGCAAAAGTGACTGCTCAGATGCACAGGGGAGAGTCTGAGGATGAGGCTTCTGGTGACACTTGGTGCTGCCCTATGAGGGGCCCACAGCAAGACCCAGACCCATCACCAGTCAGGGCAGGATCGCAGGCCGCAGGCCGGAGACAGGAGATTCGGGCCAACCAGTCCCCACTCTTATCTGCTGATCAAAGATGTCATTATGTAATGGAACAGCCTGGGTGCAGGCAGGCTTGTCCCTATCTTGGCTCAAATGTCAACCACATGTCTTTTGTCAAGGCTGAGTTGGAAAGATGAAAAGATCCAACCTGACACCCCAGAGGGAGCTCAGAAAGGGGGGACAATGCCCTTGAATCATAAGTCTGCATTTCTTTTATTCCTGTTATCTGTGAGCCCCCAATTCTCTCACAGTTTTTTCCCTTCAGGAATTATGTGCAGTTGGGAGAGCATATGACGGTGCTGACACAGAATTCATTACACATTCGGAGCCCATGGGGGTGTGTGGTTTGGATACCAAAAAAGAGGGACTCTGTGGTAAACTTAGTGCCCTACATGGCAGTTCCAGAACACCGACTCCCAGAACAATACTAAAAAGAGGGCTTGGTGTCTCATCTTCACTTAACACATGAATGTTAACTAACATCCCCCCGGACACGCTGCAAGAGAAACTGACTCGGCTGGCTCGATGCCCTCGTAAAACAGTGCCCTAAAAATGTGCCATGGCTGGCCAAGACGCTTGTCCAGGAACAGAAAGGCCATGCACGTGGTCCCAGCATGCAAGGGGGTCCTGCTCCCAAGTCACCCTTCCTGGGGGCCCAGGCTGATTGTCCCCACTGTGGGGGTGACTGCAGTGCTCTGTAGACCACCAGCTTGTTCCTCCCACGCTCACAGCTGAACGAAAAGGAGGCCGCTTGCTTTGGGTATAGCAGGGCTGTCCAAGTCCACTGAGGAGGACAGCACAGCCCAGCCACAACAAGGCGATGACAAGTGTCACTTCCTCACTTGACAGGGAAACCATAAACACCAAGCACTATGCAGGAAGCTGATGTACAAGAAGGCTGCGTGGCCCCTTTCCATCTGTCCCGGCAGGGATAACACCTCAGGAATCTGTTAACAGAGGTGCTGTCCTGGCAGGGGTTGGGTCTGGTTACCCCCATGTTTTTAACCAGTGTGCATTATCACTGTAACTACAGCATGACAAGCACAGTGTAACCGTCCTTTTTTTTTTTTTTTTGAGACAGTCTCATTATGTTGCCCTCGGTGGAGTGCTGTGGCATCACAGCGCACAACCTCAAACTCTTGGGCTTAAACCATTCTCGTGCCTCAGCCTCCCAAGTATCTGGGACTACAGGCACCTGCCACAACACCCAGCTATTTTTGTTGTTGTTGTTGTAGTCATTGCTGTTTAGCAGGCCCGGGCCAGGTTCGAACCCACCAGCCCTGGTGCATGTGCTAGTGCCCTAACCACTGAGCTATGGCACCGAGCCTAACCATCTGCTTTCTAAGGCTGCTTTCTGGACAGTGAGTGTCAAGAACCCTAAAAATGCTGTGCTCTTCCCCACACGTCTGCAGCGAGGAGCACACGTGAACACAAACTACACGGCAGCAGAAGTAGGGTGGAGACAGCAC
>CAUYTI010080025.1:0-32766 GCA_963575145.1 Galago senegalensis
GAATTTTAAGATTGGGAAACAGAAAGAAGCCAGAAGAAGCCAACTCAGAACTGTGCAGAGGAAGCCTGAGGATCCTCCCTGAACCCTGGGAGCCGAGGGGAGTGAGCCGGGCAGGGTCACAGTGGGAGGACCCTCTGGGGACGTTCCCCAGTCTCCCCACTAAGGCTCCAGCACTTTCTCTAAACACCGTCCCAATAAGCAGAGTTACTGGCCCTCTAGACAGTCAACACACAGAGCACTTTGAGTGTCCCCAAATTGTCCCCAAGACCTTTGCTCTTGACAGGTGCACTTGGGTTCTGCCTGGTCACGTCCACCTCTCAGTGGCCACAGTTGTGACTGTGCTGTCTCCAGGGTCGTGTGGGGAAACCCATCTCCTGTTACAGTTCTTTGAAGACTCACTCCAAGATCTTGGTCTCGTGTATGCAGAATCTGCATGGAAAGTTCTGCTCTTGTCTGCAGCTGACCTGGAGCAATGGTTTGACAAGCATCAAGGGGACGTTTGTTGACATTGACTTTTCAGTCAGAAGCGTGTGAGCTGAGCCAGCTGAGATGTCTATGGTGTCACTGTGGCTCCTGCTAACCGAGTTCAACACTCTTCAAACGGGGCACAAGCAGGATGAATTTCTTCCCTCACTGTGGGCCTCACCTTTATCCATTTGTCTGCTGACTTGCTTGGAGCACCATCCCCACAAGCTTCTCATGAAGCATCAGGGATCTCACCATTCTTCCACCCAAGCTTCACCAGAAATCTGATGTTTGCTCTTCATCAATTTTAGCAGAATTCATGTTGCTCTAATGGGGGTTCTTTTCAAAATGATGCCTCATCCTTAGTGCCTCAAACCAGACTCCACTCAGACAGGTTATATAACAAGTTAGTAGGAGTTTATTTTAGTGCAAAAGAATTTTGCAATCCATGCATAATTTCTTCATAACACACATTTTCCATAAACTTTATTGAAATGGCTTATATCCCTTATAACCCTTGAGTTTCTATTCTTATCACCAAGGAGGTTTTTGAAGTCTCAGGGGCCAGAACCCTTACCCTCTATAAAAGGTTGTCCCCATGTTCCATTTACCCTCCAGGTGTGTGCCTCCTGGCAGCACAGGTGTGGAGCCCCAGGGCCCAGGATACCTGCTTACCATGCCAGGACTTTGCACAAGATGACCAAGGTCCAGTGCAACCCGCCTCTGCCCCACCACAGGGATCTCAGGACACCTAAGACAAGCAAGGTCAGGTCTGCACAGTTCCTGCTAAGGGACCTTTGTTAAGACTAGGAAGCTTCCAAAAGCACAACCCTGGGAAGGGGCAGGACAGTGCCTGGGGTTGAGGGGGCTCCTGGGGCCAAAGGCAGGACTCGGGGAGGAAGGACCTTTGTGCTACAGTTCCACATGTTGGGGCCGGCACTAGGGCAAAGTGCCAGCATGCCACACCCGATGTCCGCTCCCACCTCTAGGCAGGACCTGGCCACACCCACCCACTGAGGAGCACAGGGCACATGCTAGGACAGTGCACATAACTCCTTTTCCCCCTACGGACAATTTAAGCCCCAAGCTGACCTCCCTGCTATCCACACCAGCAGTCTGGCTGCCCCAGACCCTGCCTGTGCCCTCAGGCACATGCTGACAGACAGGAACAGCTCTGCCAGCACCCGGGTTCCCCCCCACAGCCTGACAGCACAGACCCCACCCCTTCTGATGGCCAATGGCTGTCACTCTGTGGCTTTGTGTCCCACCCCAGGGCCACAGCCACATGCTGCAAGCTGTCTAGGCCACACCTCCTTGGGGAGTCCAGTGTGGTGAAGTGGGGACCCTCCTGGAACCGACCCCCTCCGTCAGGACTTACTTGACAAACTTGTCCACATGGGACATGGAGGCCTCGTAGTTCTTCCCGCCAAACTCCTGGCAGTGCAAGGCCACGAAGTGCGGCTTGTGTGTGTGCACCACCTGCGGGGAGAGGACACGTCAGGCACAGGCTGTGTGGGTCGTCTCAACACGGGCCCTGCCCAGGCACCCCAGGGGTCGTCAGGGAGGGAGGCCCCACGTACCACCCACCTCAGGGATCAGCTCACCTCTACACCTACCACCCACACGGGGATCAACTCACCTCTACACTTCCAATGGCTTTTATTTCCTGTGTCTCCCATTTTCCCATTTCTATAGACTCCTCAGAGAATATTCAGAATTTCTCAGAATCTTACTGAATAATCTAGGGGTAATTTTTTCCAATTATGAAAAGACAATACACATTGAATGATGGGCATCCTGAAAGCCTCTAAAAATCAAATAAGTCAGTCGTAGCCTCACCAGTGAACAGAGCACCTGTTAACACTCAGGTACACCCTTCAGCAAGGCTGCAGCACAGTCATGTGCTGCCCCGTGTACATGTGCGCGGGAGGCACAACCCCTGCCTGAGGCCGCAGGCCCAGCTGAGAGGCAAAGGCAGGTGAAAGGCATTGCTGGGTTCAGGTTCTCTCTGTTCACTTCTAGCACATCACGAAGGTGATAGCAAAGGGGACGCACGGGCCCATGGACAAGCCAGGAGACTTCTGCAGAGAGCAAAGCAGGCCAGCCAAGCAGACCGACCTGGGAGGCTGGTGGGAGGCAGTGTGGGGACAGGGCGTCTGGCTCTGAACCAGGGAACAGGTGGCGCCGGCCAGGTTTCAGGGGCTGGCTGCTCTTCCTCCACATGGCGGGAGAGTGGGGACTCAGAGAGTGGGCCACGGGTTCACTGAGACCCCCAGGCAAAGCAGAGGAGGCAGCACAGTCCTGATCATGGCCATGGGGCAGACACAGTGGGGCAGGAGCCGTGGGGTAGGCTTCACCATGCCCAACAGGACCCTACAGCCTGCCCATACACCCTGCCCGGGGTAGAGGACTCAGAGAAAGAGCTACCACCCAGCATAGGGCAGCAGGCTGCACCCAAGTACCACATGGAGATTCTGAAGAGCAGAGGGCAGTGGAATGGAGGACCGTGCAGAGAGGCTGGCAAAATCAGTCACACTCCCACACAGGCCCCATGGCCAGCACCACAGCTGAAGAGACCCTGCAGACATCAGGGAGCCACGTGACGAGCGCTGACATGTCCGTCTGGGTGACATTAGCTTGCCGATACTTTTGAAAATCCGATCTAACAGTCAATACTCCCGACCAAACCTGGCCTAAGAGAAAGTCCCCTCATCACTGAGAAGTTGGGCCTGTGATTAGAAAGGTCTCAGAGGAAAAACTCTGGAAATGGCACTGACCTTCACAAGGTCCTGGAAGACAGAGGGAAGGTCGGACACCAGAACTGAGGGGCCTGACACAGAAGGCGGGCAGGGCTGATCTCAGTCACACGGACACAAGCTGGTGTAAACCCGCACAGAAAGGTATAGAACAGTGGTTCTCAACCTTCTTAACACCATGATATATTTTCATTATTACAAAGGGGTGGCAACCCACAAATTGAGAACTGCTTATATAGAAGGACAGACACCTGCTGCCTCTGCTGAGTCAACATGGGGCCCGGCAGGGCTATATTTGCTGGCCTCAGGGACAGGGAGGAGCTCAAGGCCAGGCACACGTGCTGTGGGCCAGCCAGGTTATAGCATGTCCACCTCCCGAGAGCCTTCCTGGGATAGCTGAGCAGGTGGACACAGGCACCTTGGCCTTCCCACACTGCAGTGTTGGGGGTCACATGGGCAGTGTTGGGTGGACAGCTGTGCCTGAGCTCACAGGGGTCCCTAGGGAGAGTGCTGGGGCAAGACTCGCTTATAGAGCCAGACAGTGCACTGCCCACAGGGCCAGGCCTCCTTATAGGTGTCAACATTCTTCTGGAGGGCCAGCCAGTCCACCAGGGTTGGGCTTAGGCCAGATGGCTCCCAGGGTTGGCAGGGCCCCTGGGCTGCTCCCTGACACACGAGCAGCCGGGACTCGAGAGCCGGCAGAATGCTCTGCCCACACAATAGCCTGCACCTGCCTCACTGGGGACTCTGGGCCCATGAAGGGAAAGTGGCAGAAGGTGCCACAGGCTTCTGAAGACCCACAGAGCTTGTCCCTTGCCCCATAGGCTGTACCCGGGATGCGCTCCAGTACACAGACACCTCAAAGAGAAGGCCGCCCGCCAGGGGCTAGGTCACACCTGAGGCCCCAGGGCCAGATCTGCCACACCAGCCACAGAGCACTCGGGGCCACGCGTAAACATACTGGTGATCCTCTGGCCTGCCACGGTCCCACCACCTCAGGTGCCACCGATGCCTGCACATACTGCTCCTGCCTCATGGGGACCCAGTGGCCCCATAGAGATACCTACCCTACACCAGGACCAGCCTGGTGTGTGCACGGCCAGGCCCTGGGATGCTCAGCACAGGCCAGCAGTGTGGCCTCAGCCGGACGGCAGCTTGCCTCTTGCTCTGCACCCCAGACTCTCTGCTGATTTTGCACACACTGAACGGGACAGTGCACTTGACCTCCTTCCCCATGACCATGAGCCTGAATTTGTCTCCACTGAAGGCCTCTAAATACTTCCCACCCATAACCTGCTGGAGTCCACATGAATGGGGCCAGCTCAGGGGCTGGCTCTGGCTACCCCTTAGCAGCCCCCTCTGAGCCCAGTTCTACAGAGCAAAGCCTGCCTGGGATAAGGACGAACCTAGGACTCATGCAGAGCCCGTGGGGTCTTCCACATTCCTCCCGCCTGGGGCTGTCCACACAGAGTGAGGCAGGATCACAAAGCTAAAGCATGGGCTGGAGACATAGCCACCAGAACCAAGACCCATGTGCTAGCCACAGGTCTCAGAACTAAAATTCTTAGCCTATTTATTCTCCACATTGTGAGATATGAAGAATAGGCACCAGGCCTAGTGGCTTTAGGTCCCTCAGGGTTTCCAGGACCGGTGAGGTCCAACCTCTTTCCAACCCTCCCAACTGCTGCCAAGAAACATGCCGCATCAGGGGACTGGGGTCTGCAACAGACGAGCAGCACAGGGCGCCTGGTCCTCCCTGGGATGCACAGAAGGCCCTAAAAGATAGGACGTGGGGAACATGGTGGCTGACTGAGGTCTGGGAGGATGGCAGTTCCCCCAGAACCAGCACAACCCCACATGGCGTCACATTGAGGACCTCAGATGTCCTGGCTCCTCCCACCTGCCCTCCTGACCCACCAACTGCCAAAGAAAACAAGTGGCTCCTGGCCTCCGGTTTGTACCCGCCATCCAGAGACCTCCAGCTGGGTTCCTCTGCCCACAGCCCAACCACCAGATCCTGCTTGTGCAGTAAACAAATCCAGAAAGTGGGGTGGGGGAAGACTTCTCCCAGAGTGGCCAAACTCGATTCTCAGAAATTTTCAGAAAAGCTGGCTAATATGGGTATGTCAGGGTTGTCTCTTGAAGACAACGGGAAACCTGATGACCAGACTGAAAACAGAGAAATATCTCCTGACAACAGCAACTGTGTAGCCAGCAAGGCACAGAGGAACCCACACTGCGCTGCCTCCTTAACAGGCTGCCTCAGGACTACAACGTGGCTGCAAAACGGCCGGCCCTCCTGTCTACCGTCCAGGCAGAGAGAGCCAGACAGCAGAAGGTAGACAGCAAAGCCAAATCATCCCTCTTCTGCTGGCGCTGCATACCTGATATGGAATGAAGGCCACCCAGGGATGCCCAATAAGACTGGGTCCATGGCAAGTACAGCCGAGATGAGCACGGGTCTCGCCAGTAACACAAAACAAGCGGGTTCAGCAAGTTGGGAGCATAGCGCCCTGGGACCCTCAGAAGTCCCTGAAATATTCCATCTGTGTTTAATCAACCCCAATGAGCCACTGTCCTCCCTCTGTCCCTGTGTTTACTACCCCAGAGTGGATCTACCGTCCTCCTGCTGTCGCTGTGTTTACTCCCCCAGAGTGGATCTACTGTCCTCCTGCTGTCCCTCTGTTTACTCCCCCAGGGTGGATCCACTGTCCTCCCTCTGTTCCTGTGTTTACTCCCCCAGGGTGGATCCACTGTCCTCCCTCTGTCCCTCTGTTTACTCCACCAGGGTGGATCCACTGTCCTCCCTCTGTCCCTGTGTTTACTCAACAGGTGGATCCTCTGCCCTCCCTCTGTCCCTGTGTTTACTCATTCAGGTGGATCTGCCGTCCTCCCTCTCTGTGTGTTTACCTGTCCAGGGTGGAGACACAGTATTCCCTCCACCATCTGAGTTACTCACCTAGGGTCAGTCCCTGTGTTCACTCAGAGTGCAGCCTTCTCTGTCTTCTCCTCTGTGCTCATCCCTCCACTCTAGACTCACCCTTCTCCAGCCAATCCCACCACTCCTTTCCTTACACAATAGGAAGTCGATTTTCTTTCTGGAGTCAGGGTGTATTCTGTGACTTACAATAGAACAGAGAGGTGAGGGTGTCTGCAGGACTGTGGGCAGCACTATGGCCACCCTCTCCCCAGTGCCTTGCTCTGCCTGCCTGTGGGCACTCTGAGCAGGCATGTGGGGAGTCTCACAGCCTTTGGGGAGAAAGTGTACCTGACATGCTAACTTCAGTGCCACAAGGGGCAGAACCAGCCACATGAAGCCAAAGCCCTGTCAAATGCTGAGGGGTCAGCCCCTCCTTCTGGGCCATGGGTTCTGTTCATCAGGAGCTTCCTGGCAGGTGCTGACGCCAGCTAAGGGTCTGTCCTTCCCACCCCCGTCTGCTGCCTAGCGGTTCCCCACCACCGGGGCAGGCGGGCAGCACTACCTCATGGCACTGCAGGCCAGTGCTCAGCAGAGCACACCATTCCCACCTGAGGACTCTCTCCCAGACTAGCCTCCTGCGTTTCCTGGGATGCCACCACCGACACTGTCCTCTGCCCCTGGGCACAGCCCAGGGCTTAGCTTTCAGTGCAAGAATGGGCCTCACACATCCCTCGGTCCCCTTTGTATCAGGAAAAAACATTTTTTTCATACAAAGTCTCCCTCTGTTGACCAGGCCAGTTACTACCAACACAAACTTAGCATTGGGCAATGGACCTGGACTCCCCCAGACTGACAGAAGAGGGTGCTAGCAAACCAGGAATCCTGAAAACTCCCTCCTAGCTTTAGGAATAAACAAATGCAAGAAGAAAATGACATGAAGGCTATGTTAACCAGTTCGATGAAAATATTTCAAATTATATATGAAAATACCACACTGTACCCCATGATTGCATTAATGTACACAGCTATCATTTAATTCAAAAAAGAAAAAGAGGCTCAGTGCCTATAGCTCAACCGGCTAAGGCACCAGCCACGTACACCTAAGGTGGTGGGTTCGAATCCCCAGCCTGGACCCGCCAAACAATAATGATGGCTGCAACCAAAAAATAGCCGGGCGTTGTGGCGGGCGTCTGTGGTCCCAGCTACTTGGGAGGCAGAGGCAAGAGACTCGCTTGAGCCCAGGAGTTGGAGGTTGCTGTGAGCTGTAATGCCACAGCACTCTACCCAGGGGGACAGCTTGAGGCTCTGTATCAAAAAAAAAAAAAAAAAAAAGACACAAGCTCACTTATTGCCTCCTCCAGAAAGCGTCTCCTGTTTCTCTTTCTGGATTAGATCCTTCTCCATGTAACAGCTTTTCTTTTTTTCTTTTTTGAGACAGAGTCTCATTTTGTGACCCTCAATAGAGTGCTGTATCGTCACAGCTCACAGCAACCTCAAACTCTTGCGCTTAAGTGATTCTCTTGTCTCAGCCTCCTGAGTAGCTGGGACTACAGGTGCCCACCACGACACCCAGCTATTTTTTTTTTTTTTTGGCTGGGGCTGGGTTTGAACCCGCCACCTCCAGCACATGGGGTCAGTGTCCTACCCTTTTGAGCTACAGGCGATGCCCCCCCCCCCAGCTATTTTTTTGAGACAAGGTCTTGCTCTGGCTCAGGCAGGTCTCGAACCTATCAACACAAGCAATTCACTCACCTCAGCCTCCCAGAGTGCTGGGATTACAGGCATGAGCCACGATGCCTGGCCTTCGAAGTTATGTCTTGACAACCCTGGACCATCTCTTCTTCCACAGCATTTGCTACATTACATTGTGAGTTTTCCTTTCTTTTTTCTTAACTCTTAAAACATTCTGTCCAGGTGTGGTGGCTCACGCCTATATTCCGAGCACTCTGGGAGGCCAAGGTGGAAGGACTGCCTTAGCAAGAGTAAAACCTTCAGTTCGGTGCCTGTAGCTCAGTGGTTGGTGCCAGCCACATACACTGGGGCAGGCAGATTGGAACCTGGCCCGGGTCTGCCAAACAACAATGACAACTACAACAAAAAAATAGCCAGGGATTGTGGCGGGTGCCTATAGTCCCAGCTACTTAGAAGGCTGAGACAAGAGAATCACTTAAGCTCAAGAGTTTGAGGTTGCTGTGAGCTATGACGCCACGGCACTCTACCAAGGGCAACAGAGTGAGACTCTGACTCAAAAAAAAAAAAAAAAAGAGCAAGACCTTCATCTCTGAAAATAGCCAGGCACTAGGCAGTTGCCTGTAGTCCCAGCTACTTGGGAAGCTGAGGCAAGAGGATCACTTAAGTCCAAGAGTTTGAGGTTGCTGTGAGCTGAGGCCATGGCACTCTACTAAGGGTGAGACTCTGTCTCAAACAAAACAAAACATTCTGTTCATTTGATTTCTCTTTGGTCCACCTTCCACTCTAGAATGTTTACCTGTGTCTTTCCAGTGCTAGGGTCAGCTCCTGACATAGTAGATACTCATAAGATATTTTCTGAGTGAGTGTTGATCAACAGAAAGTACCAAAGGACCTTGGCAGGGGGCAGAAACAGAAGCTAAGCAATTATTACAGTGGCCCAGAAGGGAGTTGCTGAGGGTGGAGACCAAGGCTGGGGCAACAGAGATGTGGAACCAATCAGGTTTAGACATTGCCTTGAAACCCACAACTTAGGAATAAAGCAAAGGAATACACATGTGTGGTTCAGGGCCCTATTTCTGGACAGTTTGGGGGAGTGCTGGGTGCTCTGGATACTATCCTATGAGTAGGACAGAGATTAAGCTTGGTTGGTGGGAAGAGGGAAGTATCATTGGAGCTCTTCTCCAGCCAACTCGCTGCCTCTCCCATCCCACCTGGGCCCCTGTGGGTCCTAGGGTGCAGTGAGAGGTTTGTGTATCTGGAATCACCCAGGGCTGGGAGGGTGGTGGGGAATAAAGTATAAGAATATTTGGGAGAACCTTGAAAAACATTATGCTAAGTGAAAGAAACTGGGTACAAAAGGACATATCTGATATGATTCCACTTATACGAGGAACCTAGAATAGTCAAATTTACAAAGCTGGAAAATAAAATTGTAGTTAACAGGCAGGGTGGGGGGAGGGAGGGATGGGGAGATAGCATTACAGGGGACACAGTTTTGTTGGGGATGGTGAAAATGAGTAGTGGTATAGTCGCACAACAAAATGAATGTACTTTATGCCAACAAATTGTACATTCTAAAAGAGCTACAGTAGTAAAATTTTTTTTTTGAGACAGCCTCAAACTGTCCCCCTGGGTAGAGTGCCATGGCATCACAGCTCACAGCAACCTTCAACTCCTGAGCTCAAGCGAGTCTCCTGCCTCCGCCTCCCAAGTAGCTGGGACCACAGGCGCCCGCCACAACGCCTGGCTATTTTTTTGGTTGCAGCCATCATTGTTGTTTGTTGGGCCTGGGCTGGATTCAAACCCGCCACCTTAGATGTATGTGGCTGGCACCTTAGCCACTTGAGCCACAGGCCCCGAGCCTAAAGTGGTAAATTTTACACTATATATGCCTCACTGTATCTGGGGTTGATCCAGCATGTGAGGGGGAGGAGGCTGGAGGAAGGCCAGTGGCAGCCTGTCTGTGTCCTGGGGGGGAAGGGTGGGACCTGTTCCCGTCACCACTCTGAGAGAGAGGCCAGTCAGGTTTCTCCATTGGAAGTTCATTGGCCAGAGCACAGGCCTATGTTCCTCTTGGGTGTGACCGTCCCCCTTCTTTTTTCTCCCCTCACATAAGTAGCTTGCCAGTGCTGGGGATAAAGGAGAGAGAGGTTTGCTCCAGAGTCCTCTGAATCAGAAGCTAGTGAGAAACCTTAGGCCCTGTCACAAACACACCCTGTAGAGCTCGGGTCTAGCCAAGGCTGCAGCTGGAGGTCTGCCTGCCTGAACAACTGTGGCTTATTGTTAAGATGTTTTGGCTCAGTGCCTGTGGCTCAAGTGGCTAAGGTGCCAGCCACATATACCTAAGGTGGTGGGTTCGAATCCAACCCGGCCCACCAAACAACGATGGCTGCAACCAAAAAATAGCCAGGCGTTGTGGCGGGCGCCTGTGATCCCAGCTACTTGGGAGGCTGAGGCAGGAGACTCGCTTGAGCTCAGGAGTTGGAGTTTGCTGTGAGCTGGGATGCCACAGCACTCTACCCAGGGGAACAGCTTGAGGCTCTGTCTCAAAAAAAAAAAAAAAGATATCTTTGCCCCCACAGACACCACAGTAAATCTTGGACCCATGAACCTTCCCCCAGGTTTGGATTCACAAACCCTTCCCCATTCAACACCTGCTGTCCAAACCCTGTGACCTGGGACCACCCAGGGGGCAAACCAGGAAAATTCTATTTCTAAGCATTTGGAAGAAAAGAACAAGGGGTTAGGGGTGGGGCTCCTGGGGAGGGTCAGGGATGACAATTCCAAGTCCATTAGGAGCCATGATATTTTTTCTGACCGTCACTATTCCAAATACAGGAGCCTCTTAATTGCCACAAACCTACACCAATAGGAACATTCTTTTTGCCACCTTAAAATGAACAGAATTGGAAGCAACCTTAGTAGTATCCCAGGCCAGTGAATCCCTCATTTCCAAATGATGTGGTCACCTCTAAATAGTTAGGTCAGTGTGGACGCAGACCCTATGGACCTTGACTTCCAGCCCATTACCTGTCCACGTACCATCACTCCTCTCAGCTCCCCTATTTGCTTCTAGTGGCTTAGGAGATTTGTCTAGAGCTAGACTCGCCCTCTTGTCATGTATTTCCATGATTTTTTTGCTGCAGGAGACACTGGTAAAACAAGTGTATGATGAATGCCAAGACGGTGTCCTTGTCGGCAGGCCTCTTTTCTCTCCTCAATACCATCCAATTCCTCATCTTTGACCTGAACCAGCTTACAGAGATTGGCTTTGAAGACAGTGTTAGCATCTACGTGGAGACAAAGTATGGATCAGCCTCTTGGTTCATAAACTACAGGAATAACATCAGCTGTGGCCTCTCCATCACCACCATCCTGTTCAGCTGTTTGCTCCTTTACTCTATCCACAAGAACATCTACATGGGGCCGCCGGTCTATGCTTTGTGGATTGTGGCCTATGAGTGCACCAACTTCTCCTTCGTCCTGTTAATCACCAAGATCATTAAAGATGATTTCAAGGAACTGAGTTACTTGTACTTGACCTTCCAACTCTCACACATGGCCCTGCACTTTTTCTGTGTGCCCTACCTCTTCAAGCATGCCTATAAAATTTACAAAGACCCCAGGAATGTAGGTAAGATAGGCCGTCGTAGGCCCTCCTCTTTCAGTTCGGTGGACTCATGGTCACATATTGGGCCAAAAACTATGTACCGCAAGTTAAACTAAACCACGCCAGGAAAAAGAGAGAGAGAGAAAGAGAGAAGGCCCTCCTCAACAATGCAGTCCTCCCTTCCCTGCCTGCCTTCTGTTGATCCTGCCTGCCTTTTTAAAGTTTTTAAGGAATGATTCTTGTGGGGGAAGAGGGTTTCATGGATCAATTTTTGTCCGATTGTTTGTGTGTAATTTTTTTTTTTAGCAGTTAATGATAACGTAAGCCTTTGTGCTTAGTTAACCATCTCATTGGTATATATTTTTGTCTGTCATAATTCCCTCTTTCCTGCACTTCCTTCGTTTCTAATTTTTCTGGTGGATTACCCATACGCATGGTTCTTTTGAATTTTTTTGGAGTGGTGCTGTCCAGTGGAACTTTCTGTGCTGACAGATATGTTCTCTATCTGTGCTGTCTACTAGCCACTGACTATTCAACACTTGAAATGTGGCACTTACGATCCAGTAACACATCTTATTTTGTTTTATTTTTTATTTTTGTTTAGCAGGCCCAGGCTAGGTGCGAACCTGCCACCGCTGTTACATGGGGGTGGTGGTCCAACCACTGAGCTATGAGTACCCGCAAGTAACCACATTTTAAATTTTATTCCATTTTAATTAATTTCAATTTTATTAGCCACATTTGGCTGGCTTGTGGCTACCCAACTGAAGAGCACGTGGGTCTATTCTGGAGACTCATCTTCCTCCTGCATCTAACAGTGGAGAAGTGCTCCTTTCCAGCTTCAGGTATCACTCTGTGTCCTGCATACTTTATCAGAAAGCAGTTCCTCATGCTGGCTCCTAATAAAATAGCAAGAACCCCCATTTAAGAAATCTCCAAGATTGCTCAACTTGAGCACTACTGACATTCTGCACTGAATAAATCTGTCTTGTGGGAGACTCTCATTTGCATTGTATGGTGTTTTGTGACATCCCTGGCCTCTACCCACTAGATGCCACTGGCATCTTCCTCTTCCCCCTCTCCCATTGTGACAACCAATAATATCTCCAGATTTTGCTGAATGTCCCCTGGGAGAGAACCACCACTCTAATGCAACACACACCCAATGTTGAGAACTGGTAGGCCACTGCTGTGAACTAGTTAACAGTGCTTTTTACTGAGAGCTCTCTAATGCTCCCACTTAATGGTTTGATGAAACTGAGGCTCAGGAGGCTTACGTGATGTGATCAAAGTTTCACAGTAGCAAAAGAGTTTAATCTAGATCATCTGATTTCACACGCAAAAGTTGTACTTGGCTCCCTGACTCACTCTTATTTTGACCAAGACAAAAAGGAGGGACCTCTTTTTAGGATATTTCCTTTCTCTCCAAAAATGTTGGGAATGAAGTCAAGGGATAATGTTTGTTTTGACCACATTCTCCCAAATCATGAGCATAGTGACTGTGGCTCACCTTTACCAAATACTTAATGAGTGCCAGGTATTATTCTAACAAGTCACTCAACTCTGCACCACCCTCTGAGGGACTGATGGAAACCTGGCCCAGTTTCCAAGATGACCACAAGATGGCAGTCAGCAACCAGCTTTTGCTCAGGGCTGTTTGTCTTCTAAGCTAGCTCCTCTAAACGTGGCTGATTTGGGATTTGGGAAGCCTCAAACTAATGACTGGGAGTTAGTAGTGCGCATCTCTGCCCTAGTCTCACAAGGCATAGCTTGTTGATTGAGATTCATTAGTACTAAAAATACAAAAAATAAAACATGAGAAGACTTCTGAGTTCTGATTCCCCTTCCTATTTGGAGTTACTGGGGTGGGAAAGTTGGGGGACTGTAGACCTGCATATTGAAGAAGTAAGTGTAGGGAAAGGCCAGGTGCAATGGCTCAAGCCTGCAATCCTAGCACTCTGGGAGGCCAAGGCAGGTGGATTGCCTGCACTCAGGAGTTTGAGACCAGCCTGAGCTAGCGCAAGACCCAGTCTCTAAAAATAGCTGAACTTTGTGGCAGGCACCTGTAGTCCCAGCTGCTCAAGAGGCTGAGGCAAGAGGATTGCTTGAGTCTAAGAGTTTGAGGCTGCTGTAAGCTACGACGCCACGTGACAACACAGCACTCTACCCAGAGTGACAAAAGTGAGACTCTGTTTCCAAAAAAGAAAAAAAAAGAAGAAGAAGAAGCAGCGTAGGTCTTAGCACTCTGGGAGGCCAAGGTGGGTGGATTGCTTGAGCTCACGAGTTCAAGATCAGCTTGAGCAGAAAGCAAGACCCTATCTCTGCTCAAAATAAAAAAAACAAGAAGTTTATGGTTTGAAGATCACTTGAGCATGAGTTGGAGGTTTCTGTAAGCTATGACTCAATGGTACTCTATCCAGGGCAACAGCTTGAAACTCTGTCTCAAAAAAAAAAAAAAAGAAGGGTGGCACCTGTGGCTCAGTGAGTAGGGCACGGCCCCATATACCGAGGGTGGCGGGTTTGAACCCAGCCCCGGTGAAACTGTAAACAACAACAACAAAATAGCCGGGTGTTGTGGTGGGTACCTGTAGTCCCAGCTACACAGGAGGCTGAGGCAAGAGAATCACCTAAGGCCAAGAGCTGGAGGTTGCTGTGAGCTGTGATGCCACAGCTCTCTACCAAAGGCAACAAAGTGAGATTTTGTCTCTGAAAAAAAAAAAAAAAGGAAGAAGCTTAGGGAGAAGAGTTCCAAGGATCAACTCAAAAAACAGTCACAAACACTTGATAAAGGACAATTTTTTAATTATTTTTTAATTTTTTTTTTTTTGAGACGGAACCTCAAGCTATCCCCCTGGGTAGAATGCCATGGCATCACGCTCATAGCAACCTCCAACTCCTGGGCTCAAGCAAGTCTCCTGCCTCAGCCTCCCAAGTAGCTGGGACTACAGGCGCCCGCCACAACGCCCAGCCACAACACCTGGCCAAAAAGTTGCAGCCATCATTGATGTTTGGTGGGCCCGGGCTGGGGATTCGAACCTGCCACCTTGGGTGTATGTGGCTGGTGCCTTAGCCGCTTTAGCCACAGGTGCCGAGCCAATAAGGGACAATTTAAGACGCTCAGACTCAAGACTGTGCTCCTCCCCTCTATATCAAGACTCTTCAAGAGCATTGTTGCCTCTGCCTACACTTCCGGACACCCCCATCCTCTCAGCAACCCCCTCCAGTGGGGGCTTCACCCCCAACACTTCATGACACTGCTCTTGTTCAGGTGATCTCCACATGGCTCCATCCAGTGGTCAGTCCTGCACCTCCACTTACCTGTTCTACGAGTGGCTTTTGACCAGCTGATCCCTCCATCTCCCACTGCAGCTGCCACCGCTGCCAGGAGGGACTCAAGGGCTGCTTCTCTCTCCACTCCCCACCCAGCTTGCTGGCCCCTCCTTACCTGACCTCCCAACTAGAGTGGCCCCAGGCTCAGCCCACCTGGTCCCAGCCCATCACTGATAAGCCCCATGTACATCTCCAGCCTGGACCTCGCCCTCTTCCTTGATGTGGTACACTGCCTCTAACATGGTTCCTAAAGATCCCTGACAAGCGACAGCCACAATGCTTACCTCCCCTTGAATGTGGGCTGGACCTAGTGATCCTCTTCTAGCAAATGGAGTGCAGCAAAAGGGATGAGATGTCACTTCCGAGATCAGGTTACAGACAGATGATGACTTCAGTGTCGCTTGTTCTCTCTGAGGGGAGCCAGCTGCCATGCTGGGAGTATCCTTATGGAAAGGCCCCCATGGCCAGCAACTGATGTCACGAGCCAATCACATGTGAGGAACTGAATCTTACCAGCAGCCCTGAGAGTAAGCTTAGAAGCAGATTCTCACCTGCTCAAGCCCTGAGGTGACTGCAGCCCTTGCTGACACTTGACTACAAGTGAGAGCCTGTGAGCGTACTGAGTCAGAGGACCAAGCCAGCTGTGCCTGGGTTCCTGACCCACAGAAACTATGACATGATAAATGTGCATTGTCTTAAGTTGCTAAGTTTTGGGGCAAATTGCCACTCAACATGGATAACTAATACTTATCGTATCTCTATACCACTGCCTGGAAGCCATCTCAGAACATGTCCCAATCTTCTGACTTTTTCCCATAAACCTGCCCTAACACCCAATCTTTCCTACCTCCTCCCTTCCAGTTGCTGAGGACAAAGACCCTCTAGTCACCCTTGGGCCCACTCTCTCTCCCAGCCTGTACTCATGCCCTCAGCAAACCCCATCAGCCCACCCTTCAACACAGATACCAATGCCACCACTTCTCATCACTCCCCTGCCACTTTCCTGGCCCAAGCCATTACCATCTCTTGTCCAGGCTCTTGAAATAGCAGTTTCTGAATGGTATCCTGATGCCACCCTGTTCCCTTTATAGTCAATTCTGCACCAGTTGCCAGAGGGGTCCCATCAAAACCAAAGTCAAACCATGTCCCTCCTCTGCTTTCCTGCTGCAAAACTGTCAGGGCTTCCCACCACACTCAGAGTAGAACTCTCAAGTCCTTACCATGTCATACTAGGTACTCAGTGACCCAGTTCCCTGCCATCCCTCTGGTCTCCTTTCCAACCCCTTTGTCTTCCCTCCCTCTGCACAGCATCCTGGCCTGCTTGTTGTTTCTAATACCCAGCACACTCCAGCCTCAGGGCCTTTGCACTTGCTATGCCTTTGGCCTGGAATGTTCTTACTCCAGATGCCACTGGCTTCTTGCTTCCATCAGGTGTCTACTCAAAGTCATCTTATCAGAGAGGCCTTCTCCACCAATGTATGTAAAATAGCCTGTCCCCTGCCTACCTCATGCCTCTATCCCACTTATCCCACTGTATTTTTTCACAAAATGTACTATCACCCTGACACTATATATAGTTACCTCCCTGCTCCCCTTAAAATGTGAGCACCTGGCTTGGCGCCTATAGCTCAAGCGGCTAAGGCGCCAGCCACGTACACCTGAGGTGGCAGGTTCGAATCCCCAGCCCAGACCCGCCAAACAACAATGACGGCTGCAACCAAGAAATAGCCGGGCGTTGTGGTGGGCGCCTGTGGTCCCAGCTACTTGGGAGGCGGAGGCAGGAGACTCGCTTGAGCCCAGGAGTTGGAGGTTGCTGTGAGCAGTGAAGCCATGGCGCTCTACCCAGGGGGACAGCTTGAGGCTCTGTCTCAAAAAAAAAAAAAAAAAAGAATGTGAGCACCTTATTTGCTTCACTGCTGCTTTCCCAGTACCTAGAACAACGCTCAGCATGTAGCAGGTGCTTGATAAAGATTTGTGGAATGAATGACATAGACCCTCAGTAGAATCCAATGGCTTGGGCGGCACCTGTAGCTCAAAGGAATAGGGCACTAGCCCCATATGCTGGAGATGGCAGGTTCAAACCCAGCCCTGGCCCAAAACTGCAAAAAAAAAAAAAAAAAAAAAAAGAATCCAATGGCCTATTGTTCCCGGTTTTCCAACTGATGATTATGGGTGGTGAGGGCCAAATTCTTTTTTTTTCTTTTCTTTTTTTTGAGACAGAGCCTCAAGCTGCCATCCTGGGCAGAGTGCCATGGCTTCACTGCTCATAGCAACCTCCAACTCCTGGGCTCAAGCGAGTCTCTTGCCTCTGCCTCCCAAGTATCTGGGACCACAGGCGCCCCCCACAACGCCCGGGTATTTTTTGGTTGCAGCCATTATTGTTGTTTGGCGGGCCCAGGCTGGATTCGAACCTGCCACCTTAGGTGTATGTGGCTGGCGCCTTAGCCACTTGAGCCACAGGTGCCGAGCCGAGGGCCAAATTCTTACTGCTCTTTCAGCTTCCTCTTCCTACTCCTTTCTCCTCTCACTCACTTCCGCAGTCTGGTGAAGAATCTAGATAGTTACAAAGGATCAGATTTCAGTTTCTTCTTTTCTTTTGAGACAGAGTCACACTCTGTGGCTCGGCTAGATTGCCACAGTCTCAGCCTAGCTCACAGCAATCTCAGACTCCTGGGTTCAGGCGGTCCTCCTACCTCAGCCTCCCAAGTAGTTGGGACTATAGGCACCTGCCACATTGCCCAGCTAGTTTTTCTATTTTTAGTGAGATGGGGATCTCCATTTGCTCAGGCTGGTCTTGAACTCCTGAGCTCAAGGGATTATCCCATCTGGATCCTCCTGCCTCAGCCTCCCAGAGTGCTGGGATTACAGCATGAGCCGCTATGCCAGGCCAGATTTCTTCTTCTCTATTCCTTTCCTCTCTCCAGTCCTTTTCCCTCATACCAACTGCTGACACTAGAAGTACCACCTCATCTCCCAGCTCTATCTCACGAAGTATAAACAAAGCCTTTCTAACAGTGCAAATCCCGGAGAAGGACAACACTCTAAAAGCTGTCCCCCACCCCTGACACCCACAGTTTGTGAAGATCCTCTGGCCTTCCTTCCTCCTTTTCTTCACATGGTTTGTTACTATGTCTCAGACCCTGAGCTCGGAACTGGGAAGTACCCTGGGAGGCAAGACACAGCCCACATTCCAGGGGCTCCCAGCCTAGTGAGGGGCCAGGTCACTCAGGCCACTTGGAGCCAATGTATTAGTGCTACAAAAATTTCTGGGGCCACAGGAGGAGTCCCCAACTCTTGGGGTATGGAAAGTCAGGGAGGTCTTCCTGGAGGAGGACATCTTTAAGCCAAGTCTGGGAAGACAATATAAATTAGACCTTAGAAGGGAAGGGAGGAAATGGCCAAGGGGGCTCCCGAAAAGGTGCAGATACTCCTAGGACAGTAAGTCTGCAAGGTCTTCTCAGTCATTTCCACCTGAGCTGAAGGCGGGGACCCTGTGCAGGGGACGAGGGTGTCAAGAGGAAGTAGGCAGGCATGGAACTTCCCCAGAGAGAAGAGGGTCTTCCCTTTCCCACGGCCTCTGCCCTTAGGTGTCTAACCACTGAGTATTTCTCAGCAAATTTCCCACCTGACTGCTGCTGCCTGAAACTCTTCAGTCTCTTCAGCAACCATGTCCCAGGGAGGAGACGCCTGACCCACAGGAGGTCAGCTCCTCCCCACCAGTCCAGGTATGTAAATGTCCTGTCTGGTTTTCTTCTTTCTCCCTCACAGCCTTTGCTCTCTGTCCCCCTCACCAAACTTCCTCAAGTCCTCCCTATGTTGATTGCTAGTGTTCCTAGCCTTTGTGCCCACCCCACATGTGTTTCATGAAGGCCCCTGAGCGCCAGCTCCAGGCTGAGGCTGTGTGGAGCCCCAGACTGCACCCTGGGTCCCAGGCACTTCCACACAGGACAGTGTGCAGGGAAGTGGCTTCCTTACTATCCCTTTCATCCTCTCACAAGTTATTAGTAAAAAAGAAACTCATTTAAATGCTTACTTTGTTTTTCACAAGTACATTGTGATTTTGTTCCCTGGAAAATAGGTTTTACAAAACCCTTCTGACCACATTTTGTTTTAACAAAGACTTAAGGGGGTGGGCAGGGTGGCTCACACCTATAATCCTAGCACTCTGGGAAGCAGAAGTGGGTGGATCCCTTGAGCTCAGGAGTTCAAGAGAGCAAGAGTTCAGCCTGAGCAAGAGTGAGACCTGTCTCTACTAAAAACAGGAAAACTAGACAGGCGTCATGGCAGGCATCTGTAGTCCCAGCTACTCAGGAGGCTGAGGCAGAAGGATTGCTTGAGCCCAAAAGTTTGAGGTTGCTGTGAACCATGATGAAGCCACTGCACTCTACCAGGGTGACAGAGTAAAACTCAGGGCTTTAGGCATGTATGGTTGTATATGTTTGTGTGTATTTCTGTATGTTTTATCTGGGTATGTGTATGTTTGGGTATATGCGTATTTATGCATTTGTGTATATATAAAAGACTGAATTTAATAATTATTTGGTTGGCTTGGTGCCCATAGCACAGTGGTTACGGCTCCAGCTACATGCACGGAGGCTGGCAGGTTCAAGCCTGGCCCAGGCCAGCTAAAACAACAAAGACAACTACAACAAAAAAATAGCTGGGCAGACTCAGTGGCTGTAGTACAGTGGTTACAGCAAAAGCCAAATACACCAAGGCTGGCAGGTTTGAACCCAGCCCAGGCCAGCTAACACAATGACAACCACAACAAAAAATAGCCAAGCGTTGTGGCAGGTGCCTGAGATTCGCTTAAGCCCAAGAGTTTGAGATTGCTGTGAGCTATGACACCATAGCACTCTACTGAGGGCGACATAGTAAGACTCTGTCTTAAAAAAAAAAAAAATAAGCGGGTGTTGTGATGGGTGCCTGTAGTCCCAGCTACATGGAAGGCTGAAACAAGAGAATCACTTAAGCCCAAGAGTTTGAGGTTGCTGTGTGATGCCACAGCATTTTACCCAGGGTGACATAGTGAGACTCTGTCTCAAAAAAAAAATTATTATTATTTGGTGATTATCAGAAATAACTTACATATTAAAGCTATAAAGATAGCCAGGCATTGTGGCTCATGCCTATAATACAAGCACTCTGGGAGGCCAAGGCAGGAGGATCACTTGAGCTAAGAAGTTTGAGGCCAGCCTGTGCCAGAGGGAGACCTATAGAATTGGCCAGGTCTGGTGGCTCCTGTCTCTAGTTACAACTGCTCAGGAAACTAAGGCAGGAGGATCCCTTGAGCCCAGGAGGATGAGGTTGCAGTTAGCTATGATGATGCCACTGCACTCTACCTAGGGAGACAAAGCAAGATTTGGTCTCAAAAAAATAAAAAATAAAAAGCTCAATTATTTGGGGGGTTTGCTTATTTTAAAAATATCCTTCTGGCTAGTCCGATAATAGTGGGTTATCAGAGCTTATTAACATTAGTGTCATTAGGGCAGTGCCTGTGGTTCAGTGAGTAGGGTGCTGGCCCCATATACCGAGGGTGGTGAGTTTGAACCCGGCCCCGGCCAAACTGCAACAAAAAAATAGCTGGGCATTGTGGTAGGCGAGTGTAGTCCCAGCTACTTGGGAGGCTGAGGCAAGAGAATCGCCTAAGCCCAAGAGCTAGAGGTTGTTGTGAGCTATGATGCCATCACACTCTACCAAGGGTGACAAAGTGAGACTCTGCCTCAAATAAATAAATAAATAAATAAATAACATTAGTGCCATTAAAGTTGGTATTCAATCTCCCACTGCTAAATTTGACTGGCTTAAAAAAAAAAATCTCTGGGGGTGGCGCCTGTGGCTCAAAGGAGCAGGGCATGGGCCCCATATACTGGAGGTGGTGGGTTCAAACCCGTCCCCAGCAAAAATGCAAAAAAACAAATTTCCAGTGGTCCCTGTGGCTCAGTGAGTAGGGCACTGGCCCCATATACCCAGGATGCCAGGTTCAAACCCAGCCCCAGCCAAATTGCAACCAAAAAAATTGCTGGGTGTTGTGGTGGGCGCCTGTAGTCCCAGCTACTCGGGAAGCTGAGGCAAGAGAATCGCCTAAGCCCAGGAGCTGGAGGTTGCTGTGAGCTGTGACGCCACAGCGCTCTACTGAGGGCAATAAAGTGAGACTCTGTCTCTAACAACAACAACAAAAAATGCATAGCTCATCAACCATATGCCAGGCATTATGCAAAGTAAGATAAAGAAAAAAGAAGAAAAACAAGATATGATCTTGGCCTTGATTCAAGAAGGGGGTGTATAAGGAAGTAATTACAGTATTATGTGATAAATCAGGTAACAGATAAGTCCAGAGTGCTATGTCATTGCTATTTGTCAGTGGTTCATCCAACCAATGTTTATTGAACACATATCATTATATCTTAGGCCTTGTTTATTTTTGGTTTTGTTTTTGTTTTGAGACAGAATCTCACTTTGTCACCCTTGATAGAGTGCAGTGGCATCATAGCTCACAACAACCTCAAACTCTTGGGCTCAAGTGATTCTCTTGCCTCTGCTTCCTGAGTAGCTGAGACTATAAGCGCCCACCACAATGCCTGGCTAGTTTTAGAGATAAGGTCTCTCTCTTGTTCAGGCTGGCTTTGAACTCCTGAGCTCAGGTAATCCACCTGCCTCAGCCTCCCAGAGTGTTGGGATTACAGGCGTGAGCCACTGCACCTGACCCATATCAGGCCTTGTTCTAGATGTTGGAGTGACAAAGAAGACAAACTTCATCAAACTTACATTCTATGGAGGGAAGACAGGCAATAAGCAAGTGAATGTACACATCTACATAATAATTTCAGGTTAAAAATAATCATACTCATAATATACTCATCTTCATAATAATTTCAGGCAGGTGCTATGAAGAAAATAAAACAAAGTAATATAATAGAGTTTGGTCCCAGACAGTGAGTCTTCGCTAGTTTTAGTAATTCCATGTTCTTGTGATTGGTTCAGGAACAGGCCCATGACTCAATGGATGGGGGCAACCAGGAGACCTTTGGACAAGGAACGTCTCTCTGGGGAGGTGATGCTTAGCAGGACTAAGAAGATCTGAAGGAAGGGCATTAGAAGCAGAGGGAAGAGCAAGTAAAAAGTTCCAAGCAGGGGGAACAAGTCTGGTGTGTTCAAAGAATAATAAGAAAGCTAGTGACTGGAGCCAGATACAGTGGCTCATATCTGTAATCCCAGTACTTTAGGAGGCCAAAGTCAGAGCATTGCATGAAGTCAGTAGTTCAAGAACAGCTTGAGTAATACAGCAAGACTCATCAACGACAACAAAAAAATATTGTGGCATGTGCCTGTAGTCACAGCTATTTGGGAGGCTGAGTCAGGAGGATCACTTGAACCCAGGAGTTTGAGGTTGCAGTGAGCTATGATGGTGCCACTGTATTCTAGCCTGGGCAACAGAGCATGACCTTGTTTTGGAAACACACACAAACAGGGAAGTGCCCACTAAACCTACCTTCTGTTTTCTAGGACAGAGACAAGTTCCCTATTCATTACCAAACCTTTCTCCTCACTTCAGGGTAGTTCTTACTTGATCAAAGAATTTTTGGCTCTAGGAGGCTGAGGTAGGTAGATCCACTGAGCTCAAGAGTTTTAGACCATCCTGAACAAAAGTGAGACACCATCTCCACTAAAAATAGGGAAACTAGTCAGGCATTGTACCAGGTACCTGTGATCCCAGCTACTTGGGAAGCTGAGGTAAGAGGATCACTTGAGCCCAAAGGTTTGAGATTGTTGTGAGCTATGATGCCACAGCACTGTACTGGGGCAACAGAGTGAGACTCTGTCTCAAAACAATAAAAGAAATAATTTTTGTCAGTCTTGATAAATAAGTAAGTCCACAAGCTTCTCTTGGCCTTGTTAAAAGTTTTGAGTAGGCTTGGCATTCATAGCACAGTGGTTAGTTACAGCACCGGCCACATACACCCAGGCTGGCGGGTTTGAACCTGGCCTGGGTCAGCTAAACAACAATGACAACTGCAACCCAAAAAAATAACCAGGCATTGTGGGGTGCCTATAATCCCAGCTACTGGGAGGCTGAGGCAAGAGAATCACTTAAGTCCAAGAGTTTGAGGTTGCTGTGAGCTGTGACGCTACAGCACTCTACTGAGGGTGACAAAGTGAAACTGTCTCAAAAATAATAATAAAAGTATTGAGTAGATGTGGCAGCCTTGTTTTCCTCTGGCCATCTTTCTCTGGGTAGGTTACACTTGGCCAGATGTTCAGCGACCTGCCCTTTCTTAACAGTTCTGTAAGCTAGCCAGTTATGGAGGTGATACTGGTCTGGATTTTCAGGTGACTTGCCAATTTAATGTCAACATTTATGGAGTGCTACTGTGAGCAAGTCCTGTACAAAGCACTGAGGGAACCGTAAAGCTTCTCTCCAGGTGCTCACTGTTTAGTAGAGAGAAACATGTGGGGTAGACCATTATAACTAACACTCATTGACTGTTTACTAGGTATTGCTCCTAATGCTTGAATGAACTAACTTAATTCTCATGACAGTGCTAGGAAGTAAATCATATTCTTTGCCCCATTTTACAGATGAGGAAATCAAGACCAAGGGAGGTTAGGTCATTTCCCTAGAAACACACATAAAGTGAAATTGCTGGGATCTGAAGCCAGGCAGCCTGGTTCCAGACCCTCTGCCCTTCATCACACCTCGGCAGTGTGGGAAGCTCAAGCAAAGCTTTGTGAAAGCAAAGCAGAAGCAGAAGTGGAAATCCTTCAGCCTTGGGGAACCGGGGCAGGATTCCCCTTCTTCAGAAGAAATCTCGGGTCCTCTGGTCAATTCTGCAAACATGGCTTGGCGCCTGTGGCTCAACTGGCTAGGGCGCCAGCCACGTACACCTAGGGTGGCGGGTTTGAATCCCCAGCCCGGACCCGCCAGACAGCAATGACGGCTGCAACCAGAAAATAGCTGGGCGTTGTGGCGGGCGCCTGTGGTCCCAGCTACATGGGAGGCGGAGGCAGGAGACTCGCTTGAGCCCAGGAGTTGGAGGTTGCTGTGAGCTGTGATGCCACGGCGCTCCCCCCAGGGGGACAGCTTGAGGCTCTGTCTCAAAAAAAAAAAAAAAAAAAAATTCTGCAAACATACACTGGACCTGGACTGTGGGGGGTGTGGCCTTGAGAAAGGCGTTGCTGATGCACAGATCAATGCAGCCTGCTTTCCTGTCCTTGGGGGTGCTCACCAGGTAGGGGAAGAAGTACATTAATCATGATGTGAGATAATAAAGGACTCAGAGAGGTGCCAAGGGGTACAGCAACTCTTTGCAGGTGACTTACAGTTAAGAAAGTCTCCTTGGGCAGGCGTGGTGGCTCATGCCTATGATCCCAGCACCTGGGAGGCTGAGGCGGGTGGATCACCTGAGCTCACAGGTTTGAGACCAATCTGAGCCAGAGCGAGACCTCATCTCTAAAAACTAGCCAGGTGCTGCGGTGGGTGCTTGTAGTCCCACCTGCTTGGGGGGCTGAGGCAAGAGAATCACTTGAACCCAAGAGTTTGAGGTTGCTTTGAGCTAAAATGCTACAGCACGCTACCAAGGGTAACCAAGTGAGACTCTGTCTCAAAAAAAGAGAGAAAAGAAAAGAAACTCTTGGGTGGCGCCTGTGGCTCTGTGAGTAGGGCGCCAGCCCCATATACTGAGGGTGGTGGGTTCAAACCCAGCCCCAGCCAAACTGCAACAAAAAAAAAAAAGAAAAGAAACTCTTCTTGGCCAGGTGATATACAAGTTGTGCTTTGAAAAATGCGGATGATCTATTGGGCCAATGATTTGGGCGTAGAGGGTGGAGTAAGAGTTGGGGGAAACGGCTTGGTGCCTATGGCTCAACCGGCTAAGGCACCAGCCACATACACCTAAGGTGGTGGGTTCGAATCCCCAGCCCGGACCCGCCAAACAACAATGATGGCTACAACCAAAAAATAGCCCGGCATTATGGCGGGCGCCTGTGGTCCCAGCTACTTGGGAGGTGAAGGCAGGAGACTCACTTGAGCCCAGGAGTTGGAGGTTGCTGTGAGCTGTAATGCCATAGCACTCTACCCAGGGGGACAGCTTGAGGCTCTGTCTCAAAAAAAAAAAAAAAAGGAGTTGGGGGAAAGGATTCCAATTGGCCAGAACAGCATACACAAGGACACAGCAGTGGGGACCAAGATGTATGAGTTGGGAGCTCATGTGGGGAGCTGGTACTGCTAGGGGGTCCCAACTGGAGAGGGGTGGAGGAAGAAGCAGCAACCAAGTCTGGAAGTGACTGCCTGGAGCTATGCTAAGGTGTTTGCACTTTGCTCTGGGGCACTGTTTTTCCAAGTGAGGGTTGTAATCTGCTAGGCTATTGTGAAATGCAGGTCAAGACTAACATTTTAAAAAATTAAAAAAAAATAGAATGGAATAGACTGGATTATAATAAAATAGAGACACAATTTTTTTTTAAATGTCAGTAGTGGAATGACCCTACACTTCTTACTTGCAGAGGGTGAACAGAAAGCTACTATATTTCTCTAGGACATTTACAATATTTTTACAATAAGAGTGCCATTTTGGCTCGGCGCCTGTGGCTCAAGTGGCTAAGGCGCCAGCCACATACACCTGAGCTGGCGGGTTCGAATCCAGCCCGAGCCCGCCAAACAATGATGGCTGCAACCAAAAAATAGCCAGGCATTGTGGCAGGTGCCTGTAGTCCCAGCTACCTGGGAGGCTGAGACAGGAGACTCGCTTGAGCCCAGGGGTTGGAGGTTGCTGTGAGCTGTGATGCCATGGCACTCTACCCAGGGGGACAGCTTGAGGCTCTGTCTCAAAAAAAAAAAAAAAAGAGTGCCATTTTGTAAATGGCTTATATATTGTGATAGAGGCTGAATGTTTTCCATTAATCCATCGTCCCTTCTTCATAAAAGACTGTCTTTACAACCTGTTATATAATAGGTTTACAATAAATTTTGCTGAACTGAATAGAAAATTAGGGGAATAAAGTTATATAGAAAAGTATTTGAGGATTGAGAGAGAGAGCAAGGTAAATGAATCTTTGTCAACTGGTGACACTAGGGTATTGGATTCAGAAACCAGGGCTGCAGGTCCAGCTCTTGCCATTTAGCCTCAGGACCTTGAATCAGTTGCTTAACCTCGATGGGCCAAAGTTTGCCATCTCTGAGAAGAGATGCACTAAACTTGGGAACACAAATAGGATCACGTTGTTCACGTGCAGTTTCTCCGTATTTCTTTTAGCCACAGTCCATAGTCATAATTTACATAATTAGTCTGGGGTCTGTGTGTGTAAACACTTATACACATACATATGTAAACACGTATTTACTTGTGTCTATGTTTGTGTAACAATGCAGTTGGCACTGTTGGACACGAGTTCAGTGTTAATGAGTCAACGGTACATCTTACATGTTAAAGCAAAAATATACAGAAAATAAAATTATGTATTGCCTGGTTGTCAAAAATGATGTGACCAGAGGCTCCCAGAACTTATCCCTGTATTTTTCTCCTGGGAGCAATGGTTCAGTACTCACTAACTCAGTGTTCACAGCAACTCTGTAGAACATAACTCCTCCAAATAATAAAAATCAACTGTATTTAGGCTTGGTGCCTGTAGCTCTAAGTAGGGTGTCAGCCATATACACCGAAGCTGGTGGGTTCGAGCCCAGCCCAGGCCTACTAAACAACAATGACAACTGCAACAAAAAAAATAGCTGGGTATTGTGGCGGCTGCCTATAGTCCCAGTTACAGACTGAGGCAAGAGAATCGCTTAAGCCCAAGAGTTTGAGGTTGCTGTGAGCTATGTGATGCCACAGCACTCTACTCAGGGCAACATAGTGAGACTCTGTCCCCCCGCCCCCCCCAAAATTTAACTGTATTTAGTAGCACTTTCTATGTGCCTGACCCAGCCTGTACTTTTGATATAGTCTCAAAACTTCCTTACAACATCCTAGAAAAAAGTTGTTTAAGCCTTCTGCCAGTCGAGTGTTGAAGTTGGCTGGTTTTCCTGCCATTTTCTCACCTTTGACAGGTATCTGATTAGTTGGATACTTTGTGGTCCCAATTTTTTTCCAGTAGGTTAATAATTTTTTCCTGACTACTATATTTGGTTTTTGCCAATTCAGAGAGAAAATACCTATGTGACAGACTCCTGATTCTTTTTTTTCAAAAAATTCCTGCAACTTCTCATCATAAAAAATGTCAAGAATACAGAAAAGTAGAAATCAAGTAAAATGACTCCCATACGGCCTCCACTCTGCTTGGATGTTTGGTCATAACATTGTTAACATTTTGTCTCTACACACAGAGGCTTTCTGTTCATTTTTCTTTTTTTCTTTTTTTTTGAGACAGAGCCTCAAGCTGTTCCCCTGGGAAGAGTGCTGTGACATCACAGCTCACAGCAATCTCCAACTCCTGGGCTCAAGCGAGTCTCCTGCCTCTGCCTCCCAAGTAGCTGGGACCACAGGCGCCCGCCACAATGCCTGGCTATTTTTTTAGTTGCAGCCATCATTGTTGTTTGGCAGGCCCTGGCTGGATTCGAACCCACCACCTTAGGTGTATGTGGCTGGCTCCTTAGCCACTTGAGCCACAGGCGCTGAGCCAATTATTTTTACTTTTAAGGGACACATAATAATTGCACATATTTATGGGGTAGAAAGTGATGATGTTTCTATACATGTACACATTGTATAATGATCAAAACAGGGTAATTAACATATTTATCACCTCAAACATTTATCAGCTCGGCACCTGTGGCTCAAGTGGCTAACGCTAGCCACATCCACCTAAGGTGGCAGGTTCGAATCCAGCCCGAGCCTGCCAAACAACAATGATGGCTGCAACCAGAAAATAGCCAGGTGTTGTGGTGGGCGCCTATGGTCCCAGCTACTTGGGAGGCTGAGGCAGGAGACTGAGGCTCTGTCTCAAAAAAAACCCAAAAAACATTTATCATTTCTTTCTTTTTTCTTTGAGACAGAATCTTACTATTATCACCCTCGGTAGAGTACTGTGACGTCACAGCTCACAGCAACCTCAAATTCGGACTCAAGAGATTCTCTTGCCTTAGCCTCCAAGTAGCTGTGACTACAGGCACCCACTACAATGCCCAGCTCTTTTGTTTGTTTGTTTGTTTAGCAGGCTGGGGCCAGGTTCAAACCCACCAACCCTGGTACATGTGGCTGCCCCCCAACTGCTGAGCTACAGTTGTCGAGCCAACATTTGTCATTTCTTTTTTTTTTTTTTTTTCCAGTTTTTGGCCGGAGCTGGGTTTGAACTGGCCACCTCTGGCATATGGGGCCGGTGCCCTACTCCTTTGAGCCACAGGCACCACCTGAACATTTGTCATTTCTTTGTGGTGGAAACATTCAAAAATCCTGAAAATACAGAATGCTCCACATATTTGCATGTCATCCTTGAGCAGAGAGCACAGTCACTTTCTGTATTAATCCCAATTTTAGTATACCATATTTCTCCGAAAATAAGACCTACCCCCCAAAAAAGCTCTAGCAGGATTTCTATGCATTTGTTAAATATAAGCCCTACCCCATAATAAGACCTAGTGATATGCTAGATATGCTGCATAGCCACGCCATGCATTTTGGCACAGAGCAGTAAGGAAGACTGGAATACCTTTTATCTGCCACAGCTCCTTTCTCCAAGCTGTTCACACTTGCACAGGTGCACGTGTGGTAACCGCAGTCGCAGGCATCCTATTGCGCACGTGCGAATGGCTAGGGGAAAGGAGTTCACGCATCACTAGTGCCAGCCCCACCAACAAGGTCGGCTCCCCTTGTCAGGTTCCAGAAGATGACTTAACTGTATTTGAATAAGTGTAGATTGTTGTATTATACTTAGTAAAAATAAGACATCCCCTGAAAATAAGCCCTAGTGTGCCTTCTTGAGAAAAAATAAATATAGGACAGTGTCTTATTTTCGGGGAAACACAGTATGTGCTGCCCAGATGAGCTCTATTTCACTATTTAGATACTATTACCTCTAGGAAGTCTTGTTTTTGTCCTGTGCATTTCATCATTATCTCAAGTCAGTTTTAAAATTCTATGTGTTACAGACCTTTTTAAGAATCTAATGAGGCTTGGCGCCAGCCACATACATCCGAGCTAGCGGGTTCAAATCCAGCCTGGGCCTGCCAAACAACAATGGCAACTACAACAAAAAAATAGCCAGGGGTTGTGGCAGGTGCCTGTAGTCCCAACTACTTGGGAGGCTGAGGCAAGAGAATTGCTTAAGCCCAAGAGTTTGAGGTTGCTGTGAGCTATGATGCCACAGCATTCTTCTGAGGGTGACAAAGTAAAACTCTGTCTAAAAAAAAAAAAATAGAGAACGTAGCTAGGTGTGGTAGTGGGCACCTGTAGTCCCAACTACTTAGGAGGTTGTTGAGGCAAGAGGAGCTCCTGAGCCCAGGAGTTTAAGGTTGCCATGATCTATGATGATACCAAGGCACTCTATCCAGGGTGACTGAGACTTTCTCAAAAGGAAAAAAAAATGGAATCTAATGAAAGTTATATAAACTATCCCCAGACAAATGCAGATACTCACAAAACTTTACATATACTTTGGGAGGATTCCCACTGTAGCCTTCCCATGAGGTCATGGGTATCACATTAAGAATTCCTACATTAGCCAGACATGCTGGCTCATGCCTGTAATCCCAGCACTTTGCGAGGCTGAGGCGGTGGATCACCTGAGCTCAGGAGTTCAAGTTGAGCCTGAGCAAGAGCAAGATCCTGTCTCTAAAAATAGCTGTGCATTGTGGTGGGCACCTGTAGTCCCAGCTACCTTGGAGGCTGAGACAAAGTAATCACTGGAGCCCAAGAGTTTGAGGTTGCTGTAAGCTGTGATGCCATGGCACTCTACCAAGGGCGAGAAAATAAGACTCTATTTCAAATAAATAAATACAAAATAAAATGAGAAGAGTTTATGTATTAGATATTGGATTACCCAATCAGAAAGAAATATACTGGGACAATAGGGCCAAAACATCAAGATAGTCAAGCAGCCAGGCAATACTGAGTAGTTCATGCAAAAAAAGACCAAAGAGTTCACACTGATTAACTCAACAGAAACAGCTGTCAAGGAAAAGTAAGAAGGGGGTTACATACTGTTAGGGCTCAGGGCACACCACCCCAAATTTGACTGTGGGAGACTAAAATATGCCTCCCTAAAATATACTTCTTTGGCATATTTCCAGATGGCTATTTAGAGAAACTGTAGACACATGAACAGCTCAGAAAAGCTGTCATTTTGCAAAAGATACCCACACCTATAAAAGAAATTTACATTAGTAAACAGCAGATGCAAGCAGAGGCTTTTCCTGAAGCCCCCTTGTCTGCCTAAAGATAGATCTAGGAAAGAGTATATTGTAGGAAGAAAGACTGAGTGCCCACACCTCACAGACAGAGATGACCAATAGTGGTCACCTGTTCTTCTGAGAAACTTCTCTGCATGATAAGACAAGCTTTGCCTGCATGCCATGTCCTCTCCCCACCTTCCTATAACTTATGTTGCAACCTCCCCTCAGAAGCCCCTTCCCTTACCTTTCTTTTCCTTCCTATGACAGAGTCTCACTCTGTTGCCCAGACTGGAGTGCAGGGGAGCAATCACAGCTCACTGTAACCTCCTGTGCTCAAGTGATCCTCCTGACTTAGTCTCATGAGTAGCTGAGACTACACCACCATACCCAGCTTTTTTTTTTTTGAGACAGAGTCTTGCTTTGTTACCCTCAGTAGAGTGCTATAGCATCACAGCTCACAGCAACCTTGACCCCTCCAGGCTCAGTGTATATGGCTTAAGAGATTCTCGTGCCTTATCCTCCCAAGTAGCTGGGACTACAGGCACCTACCACAATGCCCAGCTATTTTTTTTAGAGACAGGGTCTTGCTCTTGATCAGGCTGATCTCAGATTCATGAGCTCAGGCAATCCACCCACTTCGGCTTCCCAAGTGCTGGGATTATAGGCATGAGCCAACGCACCTAGCCAGCTAATTTTTTTTTTTTTTGAGACAGAGTCTCATAATGTCATCCCCAGTAGGGTGCCTTGGCATCACAGCTCACAGCAACCTCAATGTATGTGACTGGCTCTGTAACCACTGTGCTATGGGCACGGAGCCAGCTAATTCGTTTTTTTTTTTTAAATACAGGATCTTGCTACATAAACTGGGCTGGTCTTGAGCTCCTGGCCTCCTCCCACCGCAGCCTCCCAAAGTGCTAGAATTATGAGCATATGCCAGGCTCCTATTCTTTTCTGTAGTCTTAGGACGATATAAAACTTTGTGGTCTTATATTTTCAATACTACAGGTGCCCACCACAATGCCTGGTTTTTTTGTTGTTGCTATTGCAGTTTGGCTGGGGCTGGGTTCGAACCTGCCACCCTCGGTATATGGGGCCAATGCCCTACTCACTGAGCCACAGGCGCCGCCCCACCCTTTTTTTTTTAAAGACAGAATCTCACTTTGTTGCACTCAGTAGAGTGCATTGGCATTACAGCACATAGCAACCTCAAACTCTTGGGCTTAAGCAATTCTCTTGCCTCAGCCTCCCACGTAGCCAAGACTATGGACGCCCACTACAGTCCAAGTCCTCTATCAAATAATTGAAGGACTGAGACCCATGGATTGGGAATGAAGACATTTTCTGGGGAATAGGACACAAGTTCTTAACAATTTGTACAGTTGTCACATGAGAGTTATTAGATTCATGTAGTCAGATACAAAGAGCTAGGACCAAGGAAGAAAAGATAGAAGACAAATATCTTAATACAGGAAGAATTTTCAAGCTGTCTTGGAAGATGAATAGACTCATCTGGAGCAGAATGCCCAAGGGCAAGGGTATGTTGGAGCTGCTTCCCTGCACGAGGTAAGAGGGAAGTCTAGACACCAAGATGTCCCATGTTGAAGGGTAGGATGGGGAGACTAACTCCAAAAAGCAAACTCAAATGCCTACGAGTCCACAATCCACTGTTCTGTCTGAGCTCTGAATCACCACAGTATTATATTCGTAGCAGTTGTATAGTATTTCAGCCGCCTCCCCTATTAACTCAGCATTCGAGGGCAGATCTGAGAGCCCAACCACCACTTCTAACGCGGTTTCTATGGGAAGATGTTTTGAATTTCAAACAAATGATACGTAAACAAACTTTAGAAACTTGATCCTTTATAAGCTGGAGAACTATCTACTCTTCTTTTAACTTGTCCTTAAACTCCTGGATACATCCAGCTGTCCTCCTAATGCTACTGTGCTTGAATTTGGGGACTAAGTCTGTGATTATCATATTTTAATTATGATTTTCCAAACTTCAAATTCCGAGATGAGCTCCACCAAATGGAAAAAAAGAAGACCTGAGACCTGGCCCCTTCATAGTCAGATTTTCCCAATCTAGCTTCATGATTTTTGTGTGAAGTAAATAAATGCATAGGGCAACAGATAGTGCTGCCCTACAAAGACCTATCATGACACCTGCAGCCGGTGTTCTATTCTTAGGCCTCCAGTGGCTGTTTGTATTGCTAAAATATAGATAGCGTGTTTATGGTGTTTACCATTTATTTTATCATTTGTTCTCAGTTGATCTGTGTGCCTGACTCTTGCCTCTTCATAACACTGTAAGCCTTGCTGGAAGGAAGGAAGGAAGGAAGGAAGGAAAGAAGGAAGGAAGGAAGGAAGGAAGAGACAGGCAGACCTGCAGGAAGTCAATAGTCGCAGCAATATGGTGTGTAAGAAAAGACCCTACATTTTTTTTTTTTTTTGAGACAGAGCCTCAAGCTGTCCCCCTGGGTAGAGTGCCATGGCATTACAGCTCACAGCAACCTCCAACTCCTGGACTCAAGTGAGTCTCCTGCCTCAGCCTCCCAAGTAGCTGGGACCATAGGTGCCCGCCACAACGCCCGGCTATTTTTTGGTTGCAGCCATCATTGTTGTTTGGCAGGCCCGGGCTGGGGATTTGAACCCGCCACCTTAGGTGTATGTG
>CAUYTI010080027.1:0-17501 GCA_963575145.1 Galago senegalensis
CCTGTGGTCCCAGCTACTTGGGAGGCGGAGGCAAGAGACTCGCTTGAGCCCAGGAGTTGGAGGTTGCTGTGAGCTGTAATGCCACGGCACTCTACCCAGGGGGACAGCTTGAGGCTCTGTCTCAAAAAAAAAAAAAAACCTTTCGGCATGAGAGCCCTCTGTGGGGGCTGTCCCATGTCATGAGCTATCCACTCCTCTCTAGCCGGCTCTGTGTCCCCATCAGTCTGTCAGAAATACAGTCCATCCTCATTGCTTGCAGATTCTGTATTTGCAAATTTGCCTGCTTGTGAAAATTTATTTATAACCCTCAAATGAATATTTGGAGGGCTTTTGTGGTCATGCATGGACATATGCAGAGCAGTGAAAAATATGAGTCACATCAGACTGGCGCGTGGTCCCAGATGAGATCAAGCAAGGTGACTGTTTTCCTGTCTAAGCACGTGATGTCCTTTCTGTCTTTTTGATGCCACATTTTTCACGTTTTGTGCTTTTTAGGGGGCGATTTAACTGTTTATAATGGTCCTCAAGTGCAGTGCTGAAGTGCCGTCCAGTGTTTATCTCTGCAAGAAGTCTCTGATGTGCTTTCTGGAGAAAGTATACGAGTTAGATAATGCTTTGGCCACAGTGTGGCTGTTTGTCGGTTCAGTGGTAACAAATCAGCAAGATATATTAGACGAGGTGCCTTTAAACAAAAACATGCATGAAGCAGGCCATATAGTTAGGGATTGAGCAGAGGCTGGCAGGAGCCTAACCAACCCTGGGTTTCCCCTGGAAGCAAGGTTCAGCATCTGCAGTGATGTTACAGAACAAGGGTCCTCAAACTTTTTAAACAGGGGGCCAGTTCACTGTTCCTCAGACTGTTGGAGGGCCAGACTGTGGGCCCTGGGATGAGTCAGCTGCTAAGCAAGACAGGCAGCAGCAGCAAAAATACCCGGCGGGCCGGATAAATGTCCTAGGTGGGCTGCATGTGGCCCGCAGGCTGTGGTTTGAGGACACCTGTTAACAGAACATCACTACCATGAAGAGCGGGAATGAGCCGTGCCAGCCCCACCACACTGAGGCTGGGCCCACACACCTGCACAGCTGTGATCCCTCCAGGGTTGCACATTTCTTTCAACTGAGGTTTTTATTTTGAGGTCATTATAGACTTCCGTCCAGTTGTGAGATATAATGCAGAGATCCCAATATCCTTCACCTGGCCTCCCCTGGTGGCAACTTCCCGTGTAACTGGGGCATAACAGCACAGCCCGGGTTTTGTCACTAGCTGTTGGTCCCATCAACCCAGAAGTCCCTTGTGCTGCTACAGAGCTGCCCTTTCTAAGAGGGACACTGAACTCTGGGCGGTCTCCAGATGAGAAGGGACCAGGTGCAACTGAACCAGAGGAGGGAGGGTTGTGGGCACTTGGCAGTGTCTCAGCATTTGCTGGGCTATTGGTAATGGTGGTGGCACCAGGCAAGGGCAGGGGCTGTGGGCAGGTGGGTGGAGGACTTTCCCACAGGCAGCACCCATGGCTTAATGTGCCTCAGAAGCTCTGAGTGCCTTGTCACTGCAGATGTAGGAGGAGGGCAGTGGCCACCCGTTTGGGCTCCAGCGGTGGAAATCCAGGGTTGGCTGATGTAGGCTGGAGACCTGGTTGGCTTTTCTAGAACTCTCTGTCATAACTTTGCTGCCCTCTGATTTCTCTGGATTTGGCAGAGGAGAGGATCGGGGTAGCCAGAGGGTAGCAGAGCATTCTGGCAGCCCTCTGCCTCCTGCCGCCTTCCTGGGGGCACCCTGGGAGCCCCCTGGTTTGGGACCAGGATCTATTCTCAGGGGAGAATGAAGGACTGCAAAGTGAAGGACTGCAGGCAGATGCCCCACCAGTGCTGGCCCCTGTCTGGATAGTTGGAGCAGAGTAAAGGAAAGACGTCGGAGTGGGGAAAAGGGTAGGGGCAGAGGGCACAAATGATTCAGGAGAAGGTGGATTTCTCAGTGGGATGCTGCCCTTGGGGGGGAGGTTGTTTTTATCTCTCTCTCTCTCTTTTTTTAATCAGGGGGAGGCCCAGGCAAGGATCAAACTCACCACCCCCAGTTTGTAAGGCTAGCACTTTAACCACTGAACTATGGCACCCAGCCTTTTTATTTATTTATTTTTTTATTTTTGAGACAGAGCCTCAAGCTGTCCCCTTGGGTAGAGTGCCGTGGCATTACAGCTCACAGCAACCTCCAACTCCTGGGCTCAAGCGAGTCTCCTGCCTCAGCGTCCCAAGTAGCTGGGACCACAGGCGCCCGCCACAACGCCTGGCTATTTTTTGGTTGCAGCCATTATTGTTGTTTGGCGGGCCGGGCTGGATTTGAACCTGCCAGCTCAGGTGTATGTGGCTGGCACCTTAGCCGCTTGACCATAGGCGCCGAGCCTATTTTTAATCTTAATGAAAAATTTGCAGTGTTTAAACCGTGTCACTCATGTTTCCAAATGCGATAGCCAAGTCTGTGTGCCTTTGAAAGAGATGTCTCAGTTTCTCCCTGATAATATTGGGGTGTTCTGCTAGCTCACACACATGGTGTCCGTTATTGTTTGCCTCAGACACAGCAGGCAGCAGGGAGGACGGGGCTGTGCCATGTGCCCCATCAGGCGCTCTTTGCTGCATTAAGGAGGCCACCTTTTGGTTGCCTCTGACCTGGATACAAGCTCTCATCTTTTCATTTCTCACAAGCTTCATGTGCTGTCAAGTTGTAATGTATGGCGTGAAGAGGACAGAGAGGGATGGCCTGGGGTACGCTGTAGGAAAGAGGCTGCAGTGACACCTGGGTCATGTGGTGGACCCTGGTGGGTACCTCCATGCTGCTACATGCCGCTCTCCTGGGCAGCTTAGTGTGGGTCGCCACCTGGAAATACAGCAGCCTCTCCCAGGCCCCTGTGGCAGTCCTGCTCCTAGGGCAGGGCTTGGAAATGCCTGACCTTTGCTCTCTAGGTGATAAAGGTCAGCCCCAGGTTCTAATCAGCTTCCCCCACATCAGGCTTTCTTTGTAGGCCCCGGGAACAGACTCGGGGAGCTGATCCCCATCTCCAAGGCCCATGAGCACATTTTCGGGATGGTGTTGATGAACGACTGGAGTGGTGATTACCGGGCCCTCTAAGTGCCAGCTTTGGGGGAGGCCGGGGCAGCCTGGGGAAGCAAGAGATGGTTTCAGCTGCTAACTGGTGGCGGCAGGTGTTATAGTGGCTGAGACCGTGGGTTTAGGTATCAGACAGACTTCTGGCTGAGAGAACTTGGCCCAGTCCCATAATTTCTCTGAGATCCAATTTTCTCTTAAGTTGATAAGGGTGTGTCTGACACCCTAACTAGTACTTATTGGGCACTTATTATGTGCTTAATACCCCACCTTTATTTTCCCACAGATCCCTGCAAGGTAATGATAATTTTCCATTTTACAGATGAGGAACCGAGGTTCAGAGAGATTTTAGTTAGTTGCTAAGCTAAGATTTGAGGTTAACAGCCTTGCTGTCAGCCCTGTGCCATATGTAGGAGGGACATAGTGCCCTGGGTCCCAGGAAGAATCTCTCCCAGTTTGAAGATTTGGCCCCAGTCAGCCTTTGTAAGTCCTGGGTCTGCCCCTCTGCAGCTCGAGACATTCAGAAGTGGGAGTATGTCCCTCTTGGGCCTTTCCTCGGGAAGAGTTTTGGAACCACCATCTCTCCGTGGGTGGTGCCTATGGACGCCCTCCTGCCCTTTGCTGTGCCAAATCCGGAGCAGGTGAGCACACCCTGTGTGGGGAACGCCTACTGCAAGCGTACAGACTGCCAGAAGGGTGGGGAGTACCCACTGCGGGCATGCAGACTGTGGGAGCGGCAGCTCCATGTGCACGTTGGAGTGCCCTTGGGGATCCCGTCACTGTCACCTCCAGGCAGCTGTGGCATCTATCACTCCCCATTGTTTTTCTGCTCTCTAGCACAGTTCTTGGGGGAAAACAGAATTGTGTAAACTTTAGAATAAGGGAACTGACCAGTTGGCAGGAGAAGGGGTCCCTGACAGTATCTCCCCATTGCACAACTTCCTAGGTGGCCTTCAGTTTTGTTTTGTGCAAAGGGCACACCCTGGAGCCCAACCCACAGAAAGCAATTTGAAGCCCAGTGGTAAGGGGTGCAACCCCTGCAGCTCCCCAGTTCCTGCCTGGTCTTATCCTCCCTCCTTAGCCTGCTACAGCCTGGACACAGCCCCACACCATCACCAGCGACTGTTGGCCAGAGTCACCTGTGACCGGATGTTCATGCCCCTTTAGCATGGATATCCTTGTGGCTACATGCTCTTCCTGGGCATACTCTCACTTCTTGGCTTGGGGCACGTGACCTGCCCTGGTTCTCTGGTGTCCCTGAGTCCCAAAGTGCCCACTCTAACTCTGTCCTGCCTGTGGGGCCCAGGCCGAGCTCCCAGCCATTTACACGTTCTTCCAAACCAACTCTCCGTGCTTGCTCCCTTGGGGCCTCCTCTGACTCCCAGGCCGTTCTCTCTGAGGTCACCTCACAGTTGCTGGGCTCCAAACAGATGGAGGTCTTTCTTTATAGGCCAGATCCCCATGAAAGTCCTGTGGGGGTCTCATACCACTCCCCACTCCCCCCTCACTGCACCTGCTCTGTAGCTGGCAGCAGCCTGTGTGTCCCCCCTGCGGATTCTCAGCTGCAGCCTCCCCCCACTCATGCTTCAGTCCCCAGCCTTTGTCCAGGGCTGTTGTCTCTGCTTTGCCCTGGCCAGAGATGTCTGGGCCTTGCCATCCCCTGTGCCAGCCCTTCCTAAATACCATTTATGTGTAGTCCTCATGTCTCTTGACCCTTCTGAACTATTATTTATTTCATGTTTTTCTTCTTTCTTTTCTTTCTTTTTTTCTTTTTTTTTTTTGAGACAGTCTCACTATGTTGCCCTTTGTAGAGTGCCATGGCGTCACAGCTCACAGCAACCTTCAAGTCCTCTTGGACTTAAGCAATTCTCTTGCCTCAGACATATCCTCCAAAATAGCTGGGACTATAGGTGCCCACCACAACACCCAGCTATATTTCATGTTTTTCTTTAGAGAAGTTCTCAGTTAAAAACTTTAATATGTTGAGAGAAGGAACTTCATGTCTCCGACATCACTAGCTGTACCTTTAATTGTAAAAAGAAGCATGTTTAACTACTAAACTCACCAAAACAACCTCATGTCCCACTAGTGACTCATGCATCACACTTTGGGAAAACACTGCTTTTGGCCAAAGTGCAGATGTTCCACCTAGCAGGTGACACTGCCTCCCTGGCTGACGTGAGCACCAGAGTGGGCTGTCTGCCTCGCTAACCACCAAGGCCTCCCTAGGCCCAACCTTTCCCCACAGGCCTCATGATGCTCCTGTTGAGGCCCCTCACTGCCCACCTTCCTTAGCTCTCCCTTCACCTGGCTTTCTGAGACAATCCCAGTTTGGCTCCTATGACCTTTGACCTATGGGTGCCCCTCCCTCAGTTGCTTCTCTCAAAGCCTGGCCCATATGACCACCCCCACCCCATGTTGTAGGGACACTGTGTTCAGGGACACAATGCAAGGGCCCAGGAGAGGGGCTGCTTCTGTTGGCTTGGCCCTCTTCACTGTGGGTGGGGGAAGAGCAGGAGCTTCAGGGGCCTGGCTTGGGTGATCTCAGCTCTATCAGTGACTTTTGTGCCATGCTCTGCCCTCCCAGGATCCCAAGCCCCTGCCGTACCTGTGCCACGACCAGCCCTACACGTTTGACATCAACCTCTCTGTTGCGCTGAAAGGTATACTATGGGGCTGGTGGTGTGCCTAGGGGCTCCATGGGCACCTGTGTCCAGGCCCTGCCCCATTGACTCCTGGGCTTTGGCAAAGTAGGTGAGAGGGAGGGAGCTGCGACAGCCTGGAGACAGGTGTGGTTCTCCTGAAGGGAAGAAGTGCTCAGGGGACCTGCTTGTGTTGGAAGGGAGCCTTGCTGGGCTCGTAACATTATCCCTGTCACTGAGCTCTTAGCTCTTAGGGCTGAAAGGTGTGGGTTACAGGACCTCTGTCTTCATGTGAGTCCTTCTCTGGCCTGCCACCCAGGGTGGGCCTGGCACGGCTCACACAGCACCTCTGCCCTCACCCCCATGGGGGTGGCCCCTTCCACTGAGTGCCTGTCTGAGTCTGTCCTGGACCTTCTCTGGGAGGCCAGGCTGAGCCTTCCATGGAGCCAGCACACTCTGCACCCCAGTTCCCACCCAACCTAGCCCTGAGAGCTGTGCAGATAAGGTTCACATCCCCTGTGGCTGCTCAGCCTGGCACCAGCAACAGAGCAACAGAGGGTCAGTGATGGACACTCTGGAGGCCACAGCTCTGCTGCTGCCCAGCTAGGACTTTGGGCAAGTCATCTGTGAAATGGGATCAGAACAGCATTGACCTTGTGGTGTGTTATGAGAGCTGAGCAAGTCAATTAACAAAAAGGTCATCACAGTGCCTGTACCTAAGGGCAGGTATCATTTTCCAGTCCTTGTTGGGGGCCTCAGAGGGAGAGGGCCTGCTTGGTAGCCACATCCATACCTGCTGGGCCATACTCTGGCTGAGCCTCCTTTACTCCTCGGTTTCTTGCCTCCTCTGTCCTGTCTACACACACCATGTCTTTCCCATTGGAGTTGCTCTGGCAGGAGGCTTCCTGCCCTCCAGATGCTCTTTGGAGGAAAGGGCTGTTAGAAGGAGCCCTGTAGCATGTTAGTGGCTCTGGGAAACTGTGCTGGCCACATCTTTCATGTTGCATGTCGGGAAACTGAGACTCAGAGAGGATGAAGGACTCCCCCCAACTCACTTAGCTGGCTGATGTCAAGGCTGGGACTGAATTCCAGCATCCTAAGTTCTAGACTGTTCTCCTCCATCCACAGACGCACCCTTGGAGTGCCTTCCTGCCATGTTTTCCTTTAGGTGTTGCCTCCTGCCTCCCCCGGGGCAAACACATCCAGGAAGGGCCCTGTTGGGGGAGGGACAAGATCATCAAGAAAGCAGTGTCCAGACATGCGGGCCTGAATGTGCAGTTCTGACATCCAAGTTGTGATCTGGGTGAAACAATCTCTGGAGGAGCCAGTTTGGGGGCCACAGTCCTTTTGTGTGCTGAGGAGCACACCTGCTCAGAGCCACCTCAGAGGGGAGGCCAGAGCCAAAGGTTGAAGCTTGATTTCCGGGGAGTAGAAGAGCTTTCTACTTGTCAGCACTGTTCTGAGTAGAACAGCAGTACCCTGGTGGCTTTGCACATGTGGGTGCTCAGTGAATACTGCAAACTGGGAAGTAGCTCACTGCCTGTCACTGGAGCAGCTGGAGAGGGGGCAGACAGGTGGCCCAGAAATCCAGAGGGCTTCTGAGGGGATAGTGGGTTCTCCTTGACCACAGATCACAGGCAGGCTTCAGCTGGCACACCCTCTCCAGGAGACATGTGGCTGCTGGGAGCACTGTGTTAAGAAGGGCTCCAAGGCCACACCAGGACTCAGGAGCATGTGTAGGTGATCAGTGAATGCTGTCTGCTGTGGGTGTGGGAGGAGAGAGCTGTGGCCTGTGCTCGTGTATTTCCAATCCTAGGCTGGGTCATCCCTGTGGAAGTGTCTCAGCTCTGATGTCCTGTGAGCTCACTAGTTTCCCAAGCTTGCAGGCCCCAGAGCGACTCTGTGTGCTTCTGTGTATGTTTTCCTGCTCGGCTAGTGGAATGCAGGCTTCTGCACTGAGGCTTCTCTTCTCTTCCTGCCAGGAGAAGGAATGAGCCACTCAACCACCATATGCAGGTCCAATTTCAAGGTAAGCTCTGAGTGCTCAGATGGCTTCCTGGAAGGAGGAGAAAGAGGGAGACCTTGCCCCTGGCCCAGCAGGAGAACAGGATCCATGTTGGGATGTGACAGTGGGTCAGCCTGTGGGCCTGAAGCTTCCACATCCCTGTCTTTTTCTAGAAATAGCATGAGGTCACAGAGTTCTCCAGAGATGGAAGCTGCATAGATGTGGCCAGCAATTTTCTTAGGTGACAATAGGTGATTCCATAGGGTCAAGTCGCTGGTTTCTCCTGTCCTGCTTGGGGCTGGATTAATGAGAGCAACTTTTTTTTTTTTTTTTTTTGAGACAGAGCCTCAAGCTATCCCCTTGGGTAGAGTGTCGTGGCATCACAGCTCACAGCAACCTCCAACTCCTGGGCTCAAGCGAGTCTCTTGCCTCTGTCTCCCAAGTAGCTGGGACCACAGGTGCCTGCCATAACACCCGGCTATTTTTTTGGTTGCAGCCATCATTGTTGTTTGGCGGGTCCGGGCTGGGGATTCGAACCCGCCACCTTAGGTGTACGTGGCTGGCACCTTAGCAAGAGAGCAACTTTTTTTTAAGTGAATTTTTAATTGAAGCATAACACAGGCAGATAAAAATGCACATGGCCTAAGTGCACAGCTGGAGGGAGTGTCACAAAATGAGCATTCCTATGTAACCAGCACCCAGCTCAGAAATGAGAAATTCCCAGCATCTCAGCAGGCCCCCTCCCTCCTTCCACTAGCAAGGTCACCTGTTTCCTGCCTTCCATTATCATATATTAATCTTGTCTGTTTTTCCATTTTCTAGCAATGAAATCATACAGCAGGTCTTGTTTTATGCCTGGCTCCTTGTATTGGCATTATGCCCACAGTGACAGCTCATTTTACTCATTACCATAAAGCATTTCACCGTGTGAATACTCTGTAATTGATTGGTCCACTCTACTATTGCTGGACATTTAGTTGGTTCCATATTTTGGCCGTTGCAGAGTTGCTGCGACCACCTAGTACACACTTTCTGTACACATTCCTGCTGAGTGTATACCCAGGAGTGGAATTGCTAGGCATAGAGAACAGGCACACTCAGCATGGAAACCTCCAGTCTCCCAAAGTGCTCACCCTGATTTATACCTGCTTGCAGTACTTTAGCACTTCAGCTGCTCCACGTCCTCGTCAGCATGAGGTGTCATTTGCCTGTTCATTCCAGCCATTCTGGGGGACTGTGATTTCAGTTTACATCTCCCTGCTGAGGGTGCACCTGGGTGCCTTTGTCGTGTGTTTATCATCTGTTTGTTTAAGGCCACTGGAATACTCTCCGAATCCCTGCGTTCCTAATTCCCCTCACCTCCCTTTAATCTGACATTATTCTGGACTCCGTAAGCTATTAAGAAGCAACAAGGGGGCCTGTTGAGGGCGCTCATGGCTAAGAACTGTCTCTGGTCTAAGGTGGCTCGGGACTTGCTGCCTCTGAGCCTCTCAATGGCCACATGGCTCCTTGGCCCCCTCTGTCCACATCCCAGCCTCCCTGAGTGCTCCTTCTTCCTCAGCCTGCTCTGATGTCATATTAGAATCATTCTGCTCCATTGCCCAATGTCCCCTCCAAGGCCTGGGATGGGAGAATGTGAGTGGGGCATTTGCTCACAAGAAGCATCTGCCGAAGTGAGGACCTAGACCCCACCTAGGGCTCAAGGGTGTCCATGGGCAGCTCAGAATCACATACAGATGGGGATGCTTCTGACTGGGGGTGAAGCAGTGAGGGGGGCTCTCAGGCAGTGCTTCTTGGAGAAGGAGGTAGAGGAGGAACTGATCTCCTGGAGGAGGTGGGAGAGAGCTTGGGAGGTCCCCAGGCAGCTGTCCAGGAGGACAGTGTGTTGTTGCTCTAAGGGATCAGGGGGAGCTGGCCGGGGCACCCAGGAAAGGGCATGGTGACTGGGTGAGGGTGAGGGTGAGTGTGCACCTGCGGCCCCACTGTGTGCCTCCCACAGTATATGTACTGGACAATGCTGCAGCAGCTCACACATCACTCTGTCAATGGCTGCAATCTGCGACCAGGGGACCTCTTGGCTTCTGGAACCATCAGTGGGCCAGTGAGTACTGTGTTGCCTTCAAAATACCCCTATTCCTCAGACAAACCACAAAGCCTTCAGCTCACCCTGGAGAAGGAATGGCAAGCCCAGGGTGGGTGTATCTTACTACCCCATCTTCCTTACAGTCTCATCCCTCACTGGGTACAGGAGGGCCTTCTCTTCCAAATTCCAGCCTAAGGAGGAGGCTGGCATGGGAATGGGAGGTTGGGTCTCTGCCTCATCTCTCACTGTACCACCATCCTCCTGTCCCCCCGGGATGAGGTGGCCATACTGCACAGCCCTTCCCACCTTCCCCGTCCATGCCTCTGTAAACCAGGATAGAGTTTCAGAACCTTCACAGGTGATGACGCTGGGGTGTGGTGTATGTCAGTCACTCCCCGCAAGGCCCTGCTGCACCCTCTTATTCAAGAAGCACTCTCTGCCCAGTAGGGCGGCATTGAGCATCCTAGTGTGTGGGTGGTGGGGAGGGGCATTGGGGGGAGTGGGGTGGTGGGACTGGGCACCCCGGTGGGGGATTCACAGTCCTGAATGAAGGCTGCCCCTGGTGGGAAGGCCTCCTGCCTGCAGGGGAAGGGGCAGAGTGCTGAGTCTCAAGGGCCTTTCCACAGCAGTCCCACTGAGGTTGAGGAGCACGAGGTCTCCCTGCCCTTGTGCAGGCCTGTTCCAGGTGTTCCCGATTACTGTCCATAGCAGAGCTGACACACCCACCCTCCCAGGTGTAAATACTTGTGTCTGTTTTCTTTTCCTGTTACAAAGGAACCAGAAAGCTTTGGCTCCATGCTGGAGCTATCTTGGAGGGGGACGAAGCCCATAGAGCTGGGGAATGGACAGACCAGGAAGTTCCTTCAGGATGGGGATGAGGTCATCATCACAGGTGAGGTTTCCCAAGGCAGGCGTCTTTCCTCTCCCTGTGCGTGCTGTTCTAGCCGTGGTCACTCCCACCATCTGTCCTGATGCATCCCCACTGCGTTCCCAGGTTCCTGTCTGCAGGTTCTGCCCTTCTCCTCAGCCTTAGCTACTGGGACTCCAAACATGAGTCTCCATGTGTCAGAAAGACTGTACAAGTTCTTGTTTTTCCTTCTCACTGAGCAAAGTTATAAATGAATGGCAGGTTTCTCATTGTCCAGACTTTATGGCAAAACCTGCCAAGACTCTGTGACCCATGACTGGGTTCAAAGGAGGCACAGCGGGGCCAGCTCATGGGACTTCTCTATAGCCTGTTCCAAGGAGACAGGCAGCCTCTTAACCCTCCGGGACCATCCGGTCAGCCACATATTAATAGAGGAGACAGGCACCATAATGGCTAGCAGCACACACTTGAGAGTCAGGAAGACATGGATTGGATTCCCAGACCCACTGGCTGTCTGGCCTTAGCTTAGTTGGCTAACCTTTATGAGACTCAGTTCTCCTCATCTTTCAGATGGAATTAGTAATACAATACTTGGCCTCAAAGCATAGTTGTGAGGACTAAATGAACTTGTTTATTTGTTTAGTAGACATTTATGGAATGCTTACATGGGAATTCCATGATAAAAGGACAGATGAAATTGGCCAGGCGTGGTGGCTCCAGCCTGTGATCCCAACACTCTGGAAGGATTGCCTGAGCTCAGGAGTTCGAGACCAGCCTGAGAAAGAGTGAGACCCTGTCTCTACTAAAAATAGAAAAACTAGCCAGGTGTTATGGCAGGTGCCCAGCTACTTGGGGGCTGAGGCAGGAGGATCGCTTGATTCCAGGAGTTAAGAGGTTGCTATAAGCTATAATGCCAAGGCACTCTACCAGGGCACAGATTAAGACTCTACCTCAAAAAAGGCAGATGAGGTCTCTGTTCTTATCTTCCACTGTCAGGAGTGCACCATGTTACAGATAAGAACACAAAGTGCGTTAAACACCTGGCCCAACGTTTCACAGCCAGTACATGATAATATCTAGTTTTCCTTCCAGGCAGCTTTTGTCTTCAGAACCCATCAGAGCTCATGTTGTGAGTGCTTAAAAACAGCAGGGATCCTCATAGTTGTCATCTTTGTCTTTGCATGAAGCAATGGGGTCCCTGCATGGGGTTCGGTGATGCCTGCTCTGCCCCCACATATAGTCCCACCTTCTCACTCAGACTCCAAGTCCTGCTCTCCACCTGCCAGCCACTCATTTCCCGTTGAATGCCTTACTCTCACTCCTTTCTTGATGCTGTCTTGGCACTGCTGACAATCTGTGGGCTGGAACCCTGGTCCCATTTCATCAGCACAGCCTGCTAAGCATCCTTTTAGAGTGCCCTCCCAATTCTGTGCACCCACCCTACTCCAGACCATCCCTCTATGCCTGGAATCCTGGGAGCGCTTTTGCACCAGCGCCCGTCCTGCTCTGGGTGCCTTCGTATTTGCTTCCCTTGTTACTCTTCTGCTTAAGATCATCTCATGACTCCCTGTTACCCATTTCATGAAGTTCATATTCTTGTCTGATTCTGTCCTACCCACTTAACCACATTCTAATACATAACCCTCTGCTGTGGGAGAACTACTTTTTAAAAAAAATTTAAAAATTCCAATTAATATCAGGGTATATATAATTAGGCCCTGTTACCTGCCTTTGTAAGGCACAGTCTAAGGCATAGGCATGTCCCTCACACAGCTGTACCATACACTCACACACTGTTACCGCCAGGAAGGAACCTGCCGACCCACCTCCCTCCTTCTTGGATTTAACTAGACTTTTCTCTCATGTGAGCAGGTAGTTGTTAATCTACTAGTTTCAGTCGGTGTTGAGCACATGTGATGCCTGTCTTTTCCTTTAATGCTTTACTCAGGAGAGTGATCTCCAACTCCATCCAAGCTGTCACAAAGGATACAAAATTTCCATCTTTCTTATGGCTGAATACTCCATGGCATCCATACACTACAGTTTATTAATCCACTCCTGGGTTGATGGACACTTGGGTTGTTTCCACATCTTGGGGGTTGTAAATTGAGCTGTGATAAACATTCAGGTGCAAAGGTCTGTATGGTAAAGTGATTTTCTTTTCTTTTGGATAGATTTGGGATCCCAGTGGAAGGGATTGGTACCAGGTCTATCTTTAGCTCTTTGAGGATTCTCCATACTTCTTTCCAAAAAGGCTATCCTGGTTTCAGAACTGCTTTTTTCACTGCTTGCAAGCCTTAGCCTTATGCCCTTCCCAGCCCTTCCTTGCTTCTGGGGTGTGCAGGTAGAACCCATCTCTCCACGCTTTGTCCCCGGCCCAGAGCACTGGTGTGGGTGAGGTGGGGGATCAGCCTCCCTCCTCTGGGATCAGTTTCTGTGCTTAACTAAGAGCTGGTGTTAGTGTCCTGTGGCTTCTGGGACAAATTACTACCAGCTCTGTGGCTAAAAACAACAGAGCTATATCCTTTCACAGTTCTAAAGGTTAGAGGTTCAAATTCCAAGTGTCAGCAGGGCCGTCTCTCTAGCAGCGGTTCTCAACCTGTGGGTCTGGACTCCTTTTTAACAATGAAAATACATTGTGGCATTAGGAAGGTTGAGAACCACTGCTAGAGGTTCACAGGAGAGTCTGCCCTTGCCTCTCTCAGCTGCACTCATATTCTTTGGCTTGTGGTGGCTTCACTCCAACCTCTGCCTCCAAGGCCACCTGGCCATCTCCTCCCCAGCTCATCTTCTTCTACTTCTCTCATATTAGGGCCCACCCAGACAATCTCCTCATTTTAATATCCTTAACTTATTATCTCCAAAACATTTACCGTGTAAGGGAACATTCACAGGTTCCAGGGGTTAGGACCTGACATCTTTGGGGACCATACTTTAGCCCACTGCAGAGCTCTTGGGGTCAAGTCTCCATCTGAGAAGCCGCAACATCAGGAGTGCTCAGCGTGGCTGCTGGTTTGTTGACGAAATGAAACAAAGTGGATTTGGAGAAAAGATGCAGGCAGAGCTCAAGACATTTAATCCAATTCATACAACCTTGGAAGATAAGCATTGTTATTCCTGTTTATAGATCTGGGAGCTGAGTTCTGAAGTAAAACAAATTGTCCCCAGTCACCCAGCCCAGAAGGTCATAATAGCTGACACTCAGAGGCAGTTACCATGGGCCACCCACTGTTCTCAGAGTTTTCCTTTTTTCTTCCCCCCAAATGTAAGCATGCTTTATATAAGATTCATCAAAAACTGTTTTGCTGAGTGGACCGGTTTGACAAAGAAACACGTTTGCTAGACAACACTGAGAATGTTCTTAAAACATTTTTCTGTGTCCATTGGTTTGTATTACACATGTTTACATATGCAGATATAAAAGGCAAATGTTAGCACACTTCCTTAGAGATCCAGCATAAGCTGTTTTCTTTCTGTGAATGGAAGCATTTGACACAGAATGATGCCAACATTTAGAATAAATTATTAGAACATGTTTCTCTCTCCAGTGCACCCAGATTTTTCTGTGCATTAGCTCATGTCATTCCTGCAGCAGTCCTCTGCCATGGTACTATCATTAGATCCATTTCCAGATAAGGAAACTGAGGTCTGGGGAAACCCGAGGTCACAAAGCTGGTGGAGGAGCTGGGCCTTGGACTCCGACAGTCTGGCTTTAGGCTAGTTAAGGACCATGGACCGAACCCAAACCCATGTAAGGAGGATTGACCACATCAAAGAAACTATCGAGTCTTGAAGTGCCTCTGGGGGCCCCGGCCTGTGGGTTGGGCCCATAGCTCCCTCTAAGATGCTCCGGCTTACAGCGTTGCCTCTGAGAGGCTTATTCCTCTGTTTAGGAGGTGCATGTGTCTCACCAGTGCTGTCTTCCTGCGGGGGCCCAGCCTCATGCTGACCAGCACTGCACTGGTTCTGGTGAGCCCAGTGTGCCGTGACTAACCCCTGCCCTCCTCCATTGCAGGACACTGTCAAGGAGATGGTTACCGCGTCGGCTTTGGCCAGTGTGCTGGTAAAGTGCTGCCAGCGCTCTCACCAGCCTGAGGTTCTCTCTGCTCTTCTGGAAGCAAAGAGCCGAAGCCCCCCCACTGCTGACCCAGGTCTCCCTCCGGCTGTCAGCCTGTCTTGCACTCAGTGGTCAATAAAGCCCTGTGCCCTGTGCCCTGCTCTGAGGCCGCAAGGCACTGTGCTCTGTTCTGACCCCGGGGTCAAGGCATGCACACATCCCTGGTGCACACTCAGTAATTTGTTTTCTCATTTTTATTAGTAGATTGAGGGTCTTGGTGTAATTTGCTCACCAGACATCTGGGCCTCCCAGTATCCTCTGGAAAGTGAAAAGAGAACGGCACCTGAATTAGTCAGGGCTCTCCACAGAAACAGGACAGCAGGGTGTGTGTATGTGTCTGTGTCTGTGACTGTGATGAGGGCAGAAAGGTGCCAGGCGTGAGCTTCTCTTCCCCTGAAGCCCACCTGACTCAGGAGAGTCACCTCCTCTGCCCCCACCCACTGCAGCTGGGCAGCCGTGGTCCCAGCCTAGTTCCTGGGTGACCATGGGGGGAGGGTGCCCAGTGACCCTTCTTGGGCTTGATGAGCCTTGTGCCAGGGCCTGAGAGGACAAAAGAGGATGTAGAGCCTATCCATCAGATCACAGCATCCAGTTATTTATTTACTTTTGAGACAGAGTCTCACTCTGCCACCCTAGGTAGAGTACTGTTGCATCATAGATCACAACAACCTGAAACTCCTGGGCTCAAGAGAGCCTCTGGCCTCAGCTTCCTAAATAGATGGAGTAGCCTCCTGAGTAGGTGCCCACCACAATGGCTGGCTAGTTTTTCTTTTCTTGGTAGAGATGGAGTGTTGCTCTTGCTTAGGCTGGACTCAAACTCCTGAGCTCAAGCAATCCGCCCACCTCAGCCTCCCAGAGTGGTAAGATTACGGGGTTGAGCCACATGGCCAGCTCCATTCATTCACTAACAAGTCCTTATTGAGTACCTTCTCCGTGTGGCACTGTACTAAGGACAAGAGACACAGCAGTGAAGAGAATAGCCCAAACCCCTGGCCACAGAAAGCTTATATTCCAGTGGCAGATAGACAATAAACAGATAAGGAGAAGGTTTGTGGTATGACAGATGATAAGCTCATTGGAATATTGGGGAATGTGGATGCTTTGTAAATAGGGTGGTCAGCAGAGGCCTTAGTGTCAGAGGTTCTTAGTGCTTTCCTGCTAGAGAGCTAAGGGGCCAAGGGAGCAAGCCAGGTGGATGTCTGGGGGCAGAGTACCCCAGGCAGAGGGATCAAGACTAGAACATGCCTCTCATTTCTGAGGAACATTAAGGAGGCTGGTATTTCTCACATAAAAGCAGTCTGAGGCCAGAAAACCTACCGCTGGCATGGCAACTCCACAGTGTCACTAGGATACTTTTTCTGTGCCATCCTCAGCATGTGGTTTTTCACTCTCAAGGTGACCTCATGGTACCAAATGGCTGGTGGAGTTCCAGCCAGTACCCGCAAGTTCTAGGCTGACAGGGATAGCAAAGGGGTGGGGATTAGGGTGGTGAAAGGGCAAAGGGTCCTTCTTCCCTTTGAGTTAGCTCCCTTTAAGGAGCCTTCCTGGGAGTCCTATACCACATATTTCTTGCACTTTACTGGTGATTGTAGTCACAAGACCATACCTCTCTACAAGAAAGGCTAGGAATATAGTCTTTTAAAAGAACCCATGTGAAAATCAGAGTTTGATTGCAGAAGAAGAAGGGGAGAATGGATAGATATTGGGGGGCAACTATTAATAGTAACCTCTGCTACACCCCGGTGGGGAGACACCTTGCTCTGAGGCTGAGCTTCTCTTGCACAGCTGACTTTATGTCACAGAGCTTTAGTCTAGATCAGGGGTGTCCACCCTGCAGGATAACTATGAATGTGATCCAACAAAAATCAAAAACTTAGTTAAAACATTGTGAGTTTTTGGTGGAACCCTGAACTTTGCAAATGACAATGTCATGTGATGTCGCATGAAACAAGCACACTTACGCTCTCACTATTTGTATGCATGCTTAGCTTCAGTTTTACAGCAGAATGTGGCTTCCAGTGGGTTATCGTCCCAGTGCAGTCACATTGACACCATCAGATGTTACATGTGCTCATGGTGACTTGGAGAGGCAGTGATTATCAATAATATATCAATCTACCATTGCAGCGTTAGGAGTCGTGGTATTTAGGAGTCAGGTGAGCATTCTCACCTGATTACTACTCACACATCACCCACGGTGCTTTACAATCAGCCTCCTCCGCCTTGCCCTGCATCGGCAGCCAGGATGTGGAAGGGCCCAAACCTTGCCTTCTATGTTCCCATCAATTAGCTTTCATAGTAAAATAAATATAGTCCCTTATCTGTTACTATTTTTTTTTTTAATCTTAGCATGGCTTCTAAAATGTCTCCAAAGAAAACAGAATCCCCAAAAAGAAAAGTTACGGGTGAAAGAAGAGTGTTCAAGGAAAAGTGAACAGGTGGCTCGGCGCCTGTGGCTCAAGCGGCTAAGGCGCCAGCCACATACACCTAAGGTGGTGGGTTCGAATCCCCAGCCCGGGACCGCCAAACAACAATGATGGCTGCAACCAAAAAATGGCCAGGCGTTGTGGCGGGTGCCTATAGTCCCAGCTACTTGGGAGGCTGAGGCAGGAGACTCGCTTGAGCCCAGGAGTTGGAGGTTGCTGTGAGTGTGATGCCATGGTACTCTACCCAGGGGGATAGCTTGAGG
>CAUYTI010080028.1:0-10709 GCA_963575145.1 Galago senegalensis
TTTTTTAATGAAAAATGTGACTAAGCAAAACAAAAATCACTCATAGGGCAGCGCCTATGGCTCAGTAAGTAGGGCACTGGCCCCATATACCGAGGGTGGCGGGTTCAAACCCGGCCCTGGCCAAACTGCAACCAAAAAAAAGAAAAATAATGTGAAATAGTCTGAATATTTACTTATACTTCAGAGAGTGCATTGAGCTTCCTTAATTTAATCCTCACAAAGATATTGGTTAAGTGTTGCCATCCTCTTATAGCCATGTAGAAACTTAAATTCAGGAAAGCTAAGTTACTTTTCCAAGGACATACAGTGAGTAATGTACATTTTTTAAAATTAAAATATGGCTGCATCTGGCTCTGTAAGCTCTACTCTTAATGTCCTATCTCTATTCTATATTGATTTCTATATATGATGTCTTTACCCAGGACAACAGTAACCATGCCCTTCAATGCTGAGAGAGGATAATAGATTAATTGAAGCTATAAATAATGGGGAAAACTAAAGCTTAGGTAGATGGAAGAGAGGGGACAGAAGAGGGAATGTTCCTTAATAAAAGAGCAATTGTAATGACTGAATATATGCATCTGTTATTGGAATTGTACTTGGCGTTATAAAAAAAGGTTTGGAAAATGTATTTGTGTACTATGTGAGTGAAGCACAATAATGATAATGATGGTTTTTTTCCAAATTACACTCCAGTCCATTATCTCATTAAATTTCAATTAAATTAGGTGGTATACTCAACAGTTTTGCTTTGATTTTTATATAATGCTGATGAGCAATGCGTCAGATGCATTGCATGTTAATTACCCGGATGATAGTTGAGGCATTTCAGCAGACATAATATCACCACATCTAAAGCGAATATTCCAAAAGCCGTTTGGAGCTGGAAGTTTTCACCTCAAAATCAATTATGCAGATCATGGCTGAATACTAAGTTGATTGAGCACATCCCCTGCTCTTTAATAAAAGTTTAATGTTCTAAATAATCAGGGGAAGAAGCATGCTCAGAAACACTAACATGCCTCGCATTGAACATTGTGCTTGCTATACCTCATCGGCTTCATAAATGCCATCACTCAGGAGACTAATTCATAAAGACAACCTGCAAAAGAAGAAAAAGCCTGCTTTCAGGGAAAAGGGGGTATTTACACTTTATTTAAATGATTTTAGGCAGGAATGCTGTGTGATACTTTATTACCTAGAGACATAATTTTCATGTAATAAAAAGTCATTTCACTCCACTCCAGGCTGTAAATGTGTGTGTGTGGGGGGAATAAATGAAAGAGGACGTGTATGTATGTGAGAAAGAGAGAAAGAGGGAGAGACAGAGAAAGAAAGAGAGAGATTAGTGGGAGAGAAAGAGATAGAGGCAGAGAGACAGAATTTGCATGTGCATGTGACTAGAATGAATGTCAGGTGGTTAAGATGCATTTGGTATGTATGGAAGTTTAATTCCTAGACTGCATAACATGGGTTAGAAGTAACAAGTAGAAAATAATGCAACAGAAATGAAAGTAACATTAAAGTCCATTGGTTCAAATACTTAGAATACATAATCTTTTTGTCAAATAAGCTCCTAAGAAATTTATTCATATTTGCTAGCAGCTGCTACCATATTGCTCTTGGTAATATGTTTCTTATTTGAAACATTCATACTTTCATATTAAGAATCGTCAGTTTTCATGTCCCAGCAAAACTCTCTGTTAAACAGATCCTGCAACCTTCCATCATACATTCTCTGGTGGGTGATAAATCGTAAACGGGCATTTTGTCATGTGTTTTGTATTTTAGTTAGTTATGCAGCATCTGGTCCAGGCATATAGTTATTGCACCTAAACAAAGTTTTCAGTCAATTTTCTTAGTATCTGAATGCATTAGAAGTAATAAGCATCCCGCTTCTACCCAACTGTTCGGTTTTACACCTACACTTTCCTCTGACCCAAGAGCAGAAAAAACACATTCTATCTGTACACAAAGGGAAAAATAAAATGCGTCACCAAAGTAAGAGAATTTACATTTTTATTGTTTTTCTGTGCTAATTTTTTACATGCTTCATTATCCTAAGGGATATTAACAAATGAATTCTATTAATATGCAGTTAATATATAATGGGGAAACCGTAATGTGACATTGGTTGACAAACCACAGTCTGCAGTACAAATCTGACTACTGCCTATTTTTAGTACGCAAAGTTTCATTGGAACACAAAAATGCACGTTCATTACTGCATTGTCTGTGAATTCATTCCGGCTCCAATAGCAGAGTTCAGTAGTTGCAACAAAGAAACCAGATGGTTTCCAAAGCCTAAATATTTACTCTGGTGCTTTTTTTATTCATTTAAAAAGATTAAGGGGTACAAATATTTTTGTTACATGAGTTGAGTTAGGGCTGTAAGTGTACTCATCACCTGAATGGTGTTCATTGTGCCCATTAGGTAGTTTCTTTGCCCCTGCCCTGTCCCCCCCTGTTTGACTTCCAATGATTTTTACTTCTGTCTGAGGACATGTGCCCATTGGTGAGTTCCAATTTATTAGCCTAAATGTGCTGTTTGTTTTACCACTCTTTAGTTATTTGGTTAAGGATAATAGCCTCCAATGCCTTCCAATTTGCCCCAAACAGCGTTCATCCTTTCTATGGCTGAGTAATACTCCAAGGTATACTGTGTACCTATACCATAATTTTTTAAATCCATTCATAAGTTAATGAGCACTTGATTCCAGATCTTTACAATCATGAATTGTGCTGCAGTAAGCATTCCAATACAGGTGTCTTTTTAATTTACGATTTCTATTGCTTTGGGTAGATACCCAGTTGGAGATTTTTTGGATCGAAAGGTAGGTCCACTTGTAGTTCTTTGGGGAATCCCCATATTTTTTTCCATAGATTACTCTAATGTGCGTTCCTACCAACAGGGTAAGAATGCTCCTTTCTCTCTGCACCCACGCTAGCATTGAGTGCTTTTGGACTTTTTAATGAAAGTCATTTTCACTGGGAAGGTGTTATCTCATTGTGGTTTTAATTTGGATTTCCTTGATGATTAGTGATGTTGAACATTTTTCTATATTTATGGGCTTGTTACCTATCTTCTTTTAAAAAGCTGCTGTTCATGTCTTTGTTCACTTTTTGTTGGGGGTGACTCATTTTTTATTTTTATTTTTGCTGATTTACTTTATTTCTTTGTGTATCAGCCCTTCATCAGGTGTATAGGTTGTGAATATTATCTCCCCTTCGGTATGTTGTCTATTAGCTTTGTTGAACATCTCCTTAGCTGTGCAGAAGCTTTGTATTTTAACCAAATCCCATTTATTCATGTCTGAAGTTGCTATAATTGCCATCGGGGTCTTCGTCAGAAATTCTTTTCCTGGGCCGAAATCCAGAAGAGTTTTCCCTAAATTTTCTTATAGAATTCTTATGATTTCATGCCCTACATTTAAATGTTTTATCCATCTTGAATTAATTCTTCAATTAGTTGAGTGTGAGAGATAGGGGTCCGACTCCTTCTTCTATAGGTGGCTATCCAATTTCTCTAGCACCATTTATCAAATAAGGCACATTTTCCACAATGCACATTGTAGTCTGCTTTGGCAAACATTATCTGGCTGTAGATAGATAGATGGCTTTATGTCTGGATTCTCTATTTTGTTTTGGTGGTTTCTGTCTCTGTTTTTGTACCAATACCATGCTGTTTAAGTTGCCATAGTCTTGTGGTATAGTCTGGAGTCTGATAATGTGCTGCCTCCAGCTTGTTCTTTTCGTTTAAGATTGTTTTGCCAAAGCCTAGAATTATATATTCTAGATCTGTGAAATATGATGTTGATACTTTCATGAGAGTTACATTTAATATGTAAATCTCTTTGGGAAATATGGCCATTTTAACAATGTTGATTCCACTGATCCATAAACAAGATTTTTGTTTGTTTGTTTGTGTCATTTGCAATTTCTTACTTCAGTTCTTTGTCGTTCTTCCTCATAGAGATCTTTTACCTTCTTGGTTAAGAATATTCATAGATATTTTATTTTCTTTGTAGCTATTTTGAATAATATTGAGTATTTGATTTGACTCTCATGACTGTTACTGGCATATAGAAATGTCATTGATTTGCATATATTGATTTTTTACCTAAGACTTTACCCAATTTATTTATCAATGAGAGGAATCTTCTGGTGAAGTTTTTGATGTTTTCTAGGTACAAGTTATCATATTGTCAACAAAAACCAAGAGTTTGACATTCTTTCTCTTGAACTGAACACAACTTTATTTCATTCTCTGGCTAGAAATTCCAGCACTATGTTGAATAGAGTGGTGACAGTGGGCATCCTTCTCTTCTTCCAGGTCTGGGGAGAATGCTTTTAACTTTCCCCATTCACTATGATGTTGCCTATCGATTTGTTATACCCGGCTTTTATAATTTTCAGATGTGTGTGTCTTATGCCAAGCTTTTTCAGTGTTTGTATCATGAAAGCCTGCCTATGTAAGAGTAGATTAAGAACACCAGCATTCAGTGTGTTATCATGTTAAATATGTTAAGGAGTAAAAAATAATGAGCACTTTCTAACACAAGTAGAGAAACATTCTTGTGAAATATCTCCTCCACATAGACAGGATGATTCTTCACAATTTGGACTATGTAGAAGGCAGGAAATAAGGTTTCAGATGACCATTTGTCACTTACAGGCGGCCTCCACGGAGCTCTACTGACGCCTCTGTTTGAAAGCTCAGTGCTCTCGCTCTCTCTCTCACTTTCTTTCTCTCTCCCCCACCCCATAGTTGACAACTTTGAAGTTGTTTCCTTCAGCACGAATTAGACCAAAAAAAGAAAAAATACCCATTAGGAATGAAGTTTACAGTGTAATTAAAAGTATTAACTTTTTTTTCTTCATGTTTCTCCAGGCTTCTGGCTTCTTGGGAAAGGACTCTTACTTTCTTAATATTTTCTCATTTTTAATTTCTTCACTGACTTTAATTACCTCCTCTAAGGCCTGTAAATGTTATTTTTTTTAAAAAGAAAAACCAGAGAAATGAACTTGTTTGCTTAAGGCTTTTAGTGAGACTTCACAGTTGAAGCTATTTCAAATGCAAGTATTGCTAGTGATTAAACAAGGAATTGCCTCTTCCTCTTTATACAAAGTTTAGCCCCACCCTGTTCCATAACTCTAAAATTAACCTTTGGTCCATATTTTGATGCATGTCTCATTTTTTTTTCCAATCTCCCTTTTCTTTAGACGTTATGAAACTGTATTTGAGAATGTCTGTGCCTGGTTGCATCTGTTTCAAGACGCCCATCCTTTTCTACAGAAAAGAAGACTTTCTCATTGTCCTATTTATACATCATTAATCATGTCCATTACATAATTAAGAGGTTATTTATTTTACATTAAATAGCTTTTTTGAATTTCTCATTTACCCAATTTATGTTGGTGCTTTTAGATTTTACAAAATTGCCTTGACATTATTAAATGACAATAATAAATAATATTTTGGATTTTCTATTATAGTCGTTTTATTATTCAAATTGAATTACATTTGTATGGTGCATTACATGGGTCATTCTGAATGATTTTTTTCTAATTAAACTTAATTTATGGACATTGTCCTTATATCCAGCTTTACTATGTTTAATCTGCAAAATTTTGTATGTGTTCAAGGTATGTAATGTGACATTTTGATGTAATATACAGTGTGAAATAATTATCACAATCAAGCTAGCTAGCATATCTATCACCTAACACAGATATCATTTTTGTCACTTACTTTCTTAACAAATTTCAGATGTAAAATGCATCATTATTACGTACAGTCACTATGATCTATGTCAGGATCTGCAGAATTTAATGAATGCAATTCATTTATCATCTTGCCAACATCTTCTCTCACCTTTTTTCAGAAGTAACTGGTCTTAATAGTCTGACTCCATTTTTGATGTTTGACTTCTCACAGCTTTTAAGCCTCAGACCTCCCCGTTGTCCACAGCAGAATCATTGGGATGGCGTGCTTATGGGCTCTGTTCTGTGACTTGTGTAGTGAGAAGTTCAGAGTCTGCAAGCCCTTCCCCCTGACTGCACAGTGACATGACGGTAGACATGAACTCTGACCCTTACACACAGTGAATCATAGGTGTGAATATAGAATGCAAAATTACAAAACAACTACAATAATACATAGGATATAATCAACATAAAATTGATTTGGTTGAAAATGTTTTAGTTACAATGTCAAAAGCTTAATCTGACAAAAAAAAAGTTAGATTTCATTAAAATCAAAAACCTGTCCACTTCCAAAGGCACTGTTAAAAAATTAAGTGACACAAACAGGAAAAAAAGTCTTTGCAAAAGATACTATCTCTGATAAAAGACTTGTATCCAATGCATATAAATAATCTGTTAAAATTTAATCTTAACTTACCCAATTAATTAAAACATAACAACTCATTAAAAATAAGAAAAATTCTTACCAGACATTTCAACAAAGATAGATAGATTGGAAATAGACATATGAGCATATCCTCAACATTTTTTGTTGTGATAGGACTGCAAGTTAAAATAACAGCAATGAAATAAATTAGACACATAGTTAAACTGCTCAATAGGAAAAATTAGCACATTGTGGCCTAATATGTAATCTATCCTAGAAAATATCCCATGTACACTTAAGAAAATGTGCATTCTTCAGCTGTAGGGTAAAAGTTTCATGTATGATTTTTAGGTCCAATGAGTCTAATGTAGAGCTGATGTCCAATAGTCTTTACTGATTTTCTCTCTGGATGGTGTATCCATTGTTTAGTGTTGATTATTCAATCCTAGAGGGTTGACGTATTGATGTCTATTGTTCCCTATATATTTGTTCCTATGTGATTTATATATTCTGGGGTTGAATGAACATATATTTACATTGTTGATGTCCTCATGATGAATTAATTGTCTCCTGTGTCATTATTACATGACCTTTTTCCTCTCTTATTACAGTTTATTTTTACATTCCAGTCTATTTTGTCTAGGTATGTCCAGCTCTGCTTTCTTTTGATTTCTATTTTTATAGAATACTTTTCCTGTGCCTTCACTTGCCACCTTTGATTAATTATAGTGTATTATATTTTTCTTTCTTTCTTTCTTTCTTTCTTTCTTTCTTTCTTTCTATTTTTTTTTTTTTTTTTTTTTTAGAGACAGAGTCTCACTTTATCACCCTCAGTAGAGTGCCATAATATCACACAGCTCACAGAAACCTCAAACTCCTGGGCTTAGACAATATTCTTGCCTCAGCCTCCCAAGTAGCTGGGACCATAGGCACCACCACAACACCTGGCTATTTTTTGTTGCAGTTTGGCCAGGGCCGAGTTTGAACCAGCCACCCTCAGTATATGGGGCCAGCGCCCTACCCACTGAACCACAGGCACTGCCAGTAGTGTTTTATTTCTTTGAGGTCAATTACTGAAAATTATTCAGTCCATTAAGTAGAGTCATGTTGAAATGGGCCCACTTCCCTCCTCCTCCTCCCTCCCCCCTCAGAGGCCATTCCAAGAATAGGCTTCCGAATAAGGAAGCAGGACAAGTCCCAAATTCAACTTCCTGCTGAACAATGGTGGAAATTTACCCAGATTGTAACTCCCAAGCTATAACCCCCCACCCTGAGCTAACCAGCCAGTCTTGCTTCTGTAGCATGCTTGCTTAAAAACTATATAAAGCAACCTGCCCTCTACTGAGGCGGACTGTCTGTCTCAGAGCACAGTCCCCTGCGCAGATTCAATAAATCTCTGAGTGATTGCACTTCAGTCTGAGTCTATACTTTCAGGTTGCAGGGGTACAACAATGTCTCCTTGATTATTCACATTTCCTGTTGCCTCCTTCAGTGGATGTCTGAGCACCTCACTAATCAGTCATCTCTTCCTGATTTTACACATTGATTTCAATGGGGAGAGACCTCAACCTGAGGGTGGGTGCAAGAGTGCCAGCTGGGTGGGGCGTGATAATTCCAGTTCCAGTAAGGGTGCACTGGTGTATTCTCTGTGTAGGTTTGTTAGATTAAGTCCTCTGCCATCAAGTTTGGGTGTATTACAGGGGCAAGAAAACCTGCTTTTAGTGCTGAAGGCAGTTGAAGTCTTCTTGATCATTTTTTCTCTCATGAGAGATACCATGTCTAAGAGGAAATCGCTCAATTCTGGGTCCAACTCACAGGCACACTTGTAGTGGTGGTGGCACTTATGTGTGTCACATAGAAATCTTGAAGTAGCCATGGAGGTAGAGTTCAATGTGTGAGCACATGGAGGGACCAGTGGCCTGTGGGTCCTGGACCACTGCGACATCAGTGCCTGGGGCACAGGTCAGTGCAATGCTGGTAGTCATGTACATGACACAGGTACTTGTGGATGGGCATACGGAGAGCTTCATTGACTTTGGAGTCTGAGATATGGGCTAGCCCACAGCAATAATGCCTCTGTGTCTGAGGAGTGGGTAGCTGAGGAGCAGTAGGTCCAGGGTCCAGATTATGAAAGCAAAGGGAGTGGCCATAGCTCCTGGCTCCAGTGTATGTGTGGGAGTGTCCTGGGCTGGGTAGGACAACAGCAACTTCTATTTGGTGGTTGGTGGGAAGGACACAACAATGTCTCTCTATCAGGAGAAACTGCAGTTATGATGGCTATTGGTTAGTTCAGTGGCAAAAGCTGCTTGTCATCTCTACATGGAGAACTGTGGAGATGATGCCGAAGAGCACAAAAGGGACCTCCCTTCAGAAAGCTGCAAGGAGGCTAGCTCTGCCAAGGGGGACGTTGAGGTCCTTAGTATGAAAGACTGCAGGACCCTTGGCAGAGCAGGCCCCTGGCACTATGCGGGCATGCACCAGAGGCTGACACTTACAGTCTCCACCCTTTTCTTTTTTGGTCTCTGTCTCTAGAAGTCTCAGGTATCATGACTGACCCAGCAATACTCTGTATGGTCAGACGTTTTTAATTCCACTGTGTTGCTTGCTACATGTTATTAATTGAATTCTTGAGCCATCCCAGGGCTTTTTTCCTTCAAAGGTAGCTAATTGTTACCTTTTTTCCTTTTCAAAGGTAGCTGATGGCAGGATGAGAGTGTAGTATCTGCTTTTCCACCATCTTGCTCATGTCACTCATTCTTAGTGATATTAAATATAGAAATGATGCTTGAAACAAACCACAATTAAAAGCAAATACAAATATTAGGAAGCCAGGATAACTTTTCAGAAGCATTGCAAATAGAGGCAGTTAATGGTTAGGAAATATTTCAGCTGTGTTCTCTCTACATAAAGATAATTGAGACGATTATGATGTGAAAAAGGTGTTTGCATATGGACAGCACATTTTAGAGAAAAATGATAACAAAACTTAGGGAAATTTTTTTTGCTAAGGGATTTACACAATTAACTTGCTCAAAATTAAATAAATATAAGAAATATAAGTTTCTTTTCTATTTTGATGAAACAGAAAATCTGGTAGAAATAGGACTGCATTCCTGATCAACAGCCATCTGTCACTGAAGCTTGACAGGAAACAGAGAGTTGCCTTTTAGATGGAGCAGTGATCTCTACTGCACTGCATTCCTCAGGTGCTCAATTGGTTTTTGTTTTTTTACCAAACAGTATTCTCATCCCATCTTACTTACCTGTGACTATTTTTTGCTGATTGTTCAAGGGACAAATTAAGTGTCTTTGCCTTTGTGAAATGTTTTCTGACTCATGCAAATCAAATACTTTATTCTTCTTATTTTTTTTCTGGTAGGTAGTTCTATTTTATATTTTGTTGCATTGTTAAGCAGTTTATTTATGCACTTGTCCTTCCATTTTACAAAAGGAGTTAGACAAGCATGCACAGACCATATATTAATAATCTTTGAATGTTCAACACTAAAAATGTTCCAGGCCAATTTTAATACTCTTAATAACACATTCTTCTTAGATTTGTTGCTTACTGAACAGTTGAGAAAGCTTTCTTTCTTTCTCTCCCTTCCTCCCTGCCTTCCTTCCTTTCTTCCTTCCTTCTTTCCTTCCTTCCTCCCTCCCTTTTTCCTTCCTTCCTTCCTTCCTCTCTCCCTCTCTCTCTTTTTCCTTCCTTCCTTCCCTCCTTCCCTTCCTTCCTTCCTTCCTTTCTTCCTTCCTTCCTTCCTTCCTTCCTTCCTTCCTTCCTTCCTTCCTTCCTTCCTTCCTTCCTTCTTTCCTTCCTTCCTTCCTTCCTTTCTTCCTTCCTTCTTTCCTTCCTTCCTTCCCTTCTTTCCTTCCTTCCCTTCTTTCCTTCCTTCCTTCCTTTCTTCTGTAAACCATCAGGTGTTGTAATTTAAAGTGATTTTTTATTATTCCCTTTGATTCATGTATTTAAGTGTGTTGAGCTCTTATATGTTATTGCTTAAAAATGAAACAGTAAGAAACGATTAGCTCATATACCTTTACACTCATGGAAGAATATGATTTCCTTGTTTCTTATTATTTTATTGTAACTCAAACAGAATGTTAACTCAAGGATTAATAGTTTTGAGTCTGGTGGTTCACAGAACCAAAATAGAACACAGGGCGCTTCTCATTTATTTCTTCCCCTTTCTTTTTTTTTTTATATTATTATTATTTTTTTTATTAAATGATGGCTGTGTACATTAATGCAAACATGGGGTACAGTGTAGTGTCTTCACACACATTTTGACATACTTTCATCAAGCTGGTTCACATAAATTTCATGTTATTTGCATAGTCATTGTGTCAAAACCTT
>CAUYTI010080033.1:0-20717 GCA_963575145.1 Galago senegalensis
AGAGAGATTCACATGTACCCTTATAGGATGAACCATAGGCATGATCCCACCAATCACTCTCCCTCCACCCACCCTCCCCACCTCTCCTCTCCCACATATAATCTAATACCAGTAAGATTAGCCCATATCACAAAAATAAAAAAATCACAGATGCTGGCGTGGTTGTGGAGAAAAGGGAACACTTCTACACTGCTGGTGGGATTGCAAACGAATACATTCCTTTTGGAAAGACATGTGGATAACACTGAAAGAACTAAAAATAGACCTGCCATTTGATTCTATAATTCCTCTATTAGGTATTTATCCAGAAGACCAAAAATCACACCACAATAAAGATATTTGTATCAGAATGTTCATTGCAGCCCAATTCATAATTGCTAGGTCATGGAAGAAGCCCAAGTGCCCATCAACCAACAAATGGATTAATAAATTGTGGTATATGTACACCATGGAATACTATGCAGCCATTAAGAAAGTTGGAGACTTTACCTCCTTCATGTTTACATGGATGGAGCTGGAAAATATTCTTCTTAGCAAAGTATCTCAAGAATGGAAGAAAAAGTATCCAATGTACTTTCCCTATAGGAAAACTATAACCCAATTTTAGTCCAGGGCTTTTTCTGTTGGAAACATTTTTATTGTTTCTTCAATTTTAGTGCTTGATGTTGGTCTGTTCAAGAGATCTACTTCTTGCTTAAGTCTATGGAGATGGTATGACTATAGGTATTGATCTATTTTCTCCACATTGTCTATTTTTTGAACATGGGATTTTTTTGTTTTAGTCATAAAAAACATCTTGTATCTATGTGGTATCTGTTGTGATTTTCCCATTTTAATGATTAAGGTTATTAGAGATTTTACTTTGCTGTTCAGAGTTAATATGGGTCAAAGGTTTATCATTTTTATTTATCTTTTCAAGGAACTAAGTTTTAGATTAATTTTCTGAATGATTTTTCATTTTCATTTTCATTTATTCTGATTAAATTTTGGTTATTTCTCTTCTGCTAGGTTTTGGGTTGGATTTATTTTCCTTTTCCATTTACTTAAGATTATTCATTGTGTTCCTGATGTACTCTATTTCCGTTTTTTGTATGAAGGCATCTAATATGGTAAATTTCCCTGTTAGGAGTACTTTTGTAGTATCCTACAGTTTTTGATAACTTATGATTTCATTGTTGTTTAGTTGGAGAAATTTAATAGTTTCCTCCTTTATCTCCTCTTTGATCCAACTGTCATTCAGCACAAGGTTGTTTAGCATCCACGTCTCTGTGTGAAGATAAAATTTTTTTTATTGGAGTTGAGTTCCACATTTATTGCCTTATGTTTAAAAAAAAGATATAATTTCAATTCTTTTAATTTTGTTATGTTTGATTTGTGGCCCAAGATACACTATGTTTTGAAGTATTTTCCATGGACTGATGAGAATAATGTGTATTCCTTAGCTTTGGTATGGTGTGTTCTGTATATGTCTATTAAGCACAATTGTTCTAGGGTCACACTTAAGTCTCTTGTATCTTTATTTAGTTTCTGTTTAGAAAATGTGTCCACCTCTCTATGAGGAGTGTTAAAGTTCCCTACAATTTTGTTGTTATAGGATATCATATCACTTAGATTAATTAAGGTCTGTTTCATAAATCTGGAAGCATTTAAGTTGGGAGCACACATATTTAGAACTGAAATGTATTCTTAATGTGTCATATTTTTGACCAGTATGCAGTGTCAATATTTGTGTTTTTTGAATTTAGTTGCTTTAAATCCACTTCTATATTACAGTCTTCCCTTTCTTCTGATTTCTATTTGCCTAAAATATTGTTTTTGATGTCTCAACCCTGAGTCTTACTTTGTCCTTTGAGATGAGATGTGTTTCCTACAGGCAGCATAAAAATGATTTGTGCTTTTTTTTTTTTAATCCAATCAGCCATCCTGTGCCTTTTTAGTAGAAAATTGAAGTCATTTATAGTTATTGAGAGACTTGATATGTGTTGTAGAGTTCTATTCATCTTATTTTGTATAAGTCCCTCGCTTAGTTTTATCCTTTGTGCCATTGTGGAAGCTATATTTTGTCTTTCAGTTTGTATGTGTTTACTTTTATGGTGGTCCACTGTGATGGCCAGTGTAGATAATAGGTTGGAGTATTTACTGTAGAGCTCATCTTGTTTTGGCATGTGAGTGATAGATTTGATTTCTCCATCAGTTTTGAAGCTTAGTTTATCAGGGTACAGAATTCTTGGTTGGAGATGCTTTTGTTTAAGAAGCTTAAAATTAGATGACCACTCTTTATCTGGCATGAAAATTTTCAGCTGAGAATTTCACTGTCCCTGTCATGCATCTGCCCCTGTAGGAAAATTGGCACTTCCTCTGCCTGCTTGCAGAATTTTCTCTGTTGTCATGACAGTGTACAGATTCATTATAATGTGTCTTGGAGATGCTCTGTTTGTGTTGAAATTACCAAGGTTCAATATCCCTCTAAAAGGATTGTGTTGGAATTTCTTGGTGATGTTTGACAAATATTCACTTATGATATTCTCCAGTGGGGTTTCCATTCCTTTGGGTTGTACTTCTTCACCTTTAGGGATACAAATAATTCATATGTTTGAGTGCTTCATGAAGTAGCCTTATACTATAGCTCTGATATTATTTTTTCTCCATGGTCTGATCTGTTATTGACACTTTCTACTACATCTTAACTTTCCCTCTTGACTTATTCATTTACTTAAGTTTTTGTGTTTACTTTGATGGTGGTGCTTTTTTCCCTCTTGACTTATTCATTTGCTTAAGCTCCTGTGTATCCTTCTAAACTCTTCGTATCTTTCTTTCCTTATTTGGTTCTGTTTTGGATTTCCTTTTGACTATTTTCCATTTTATTGTCAATTCCCTTTATTGCTTTTGCCATCTGTACTTTAAAATTCCTTCTGTCATTTCCATTATTTCCTTATAGGTGGAATTCTCTACAGTAACTCACTCATGATCTGTTGGTGGGTTGTTCTGTTCTGGCTTTTCATGTTGCCTGATATTTTCTTTTTGTTCTTCCTCATATGTGTTTTATTCATGTTCATTAATTTTCCTACTTTTTCTCAGTACTTTCTTCACTTTAATTTACTTTCTTTTTGTGCTTAGGCATAGAAGTGTCCTTTTAGTATATGGCTAAAAGGAAGAGAATAGGGACAAAAGAAAGAAAAAGATAAAGAAAAAAGGGGAGATTTAGAAGAAAAAATAAAAGGATATAAAAATGACAGAAAGAGATAAACAGGAGAAATAGTGGTGTTTGGCAGAGAGATTTGACCCTCTAGTGAGTCTAGAGCTTATCAACTGCTTCAGAGATGGCCATACTCTAGACCACATTTACAGTACTCTGCAGAGCTGGGTATGTTGCTCAAGGTCAGAAGCTTCTGACTAGCCTTGGAAAAAGAAAGACCCCACTTTCACCAAATATAGGAAGAAATCAGCAGCGTCTTGCAGTGGGGACCTACAGATAGCAACTTTCCAAAGGACAAAGAAAGAAGGATACCCTACACGAGGATTTCATGGCCTCCTTTAACAAGTCCGATGGCATGAAACTTTAGCTCAGGCCTCAGAGTGAGGCTCTATTTCATAAATAGAATACAGAATGAAATAGAATAGAGCAGAACAGAAAAACGAAAAAATATTCAATAAAGTAAATTAGAAATAAAATTTTGTAAGATAAAAAAAGAAGAGGATATCTTGCTTGTTGGAGAAATATCTGTAGAAAATAAGAGAAAAGAAGAAAAATTTCTACCAAAAGAGAGAAAAACGGAGATAAATAGTAAAGAAATAAAGCATAAAAGGAACTTAAAAATCTCAGCAAAGTGGGAGCCCCTTTTATTGAAGGAAATAAATATGAAAAACTAAAAACACCAAAAAACAAACCCAAACAACACATGAAGAACAACAAAAGACAAAACAAAAAACCTAAGAAAAATAAACTAAGAAAAATATAAGATGTTAGTTTGTGTATAAAATGTATATGTATGTATGTGTGTGTGTGTGTGTGTGTATATATATATATATATGCCTAAGATCACATATATGGCAATATATTGCCTGGACTCCAGTTGGCTCTGTGGTATTAGGAGATGAAACACACACTGCTTTTGCTGTAAAAGATGGGGGCTGGAGGCCACTACCATGTTTCCCTGAACATAAGACACTGTCTTATATTTATTTTTTTCTCAAGAAGACACACTAGGGATTATTTTCAGGGGATATCTTATTTTTATTAAGTATAATACAACAATCTTCATTTATTCAAATACAGTTAAGTTATCTTCTGGAACATCATCATAACTCTCCAGACCTGGAATTCCATTCTGAATTTCTTGCGACTCCATTTCCTTCAGAACCATTGGCACCAATATTTCATTTCGAGCAATAGAGCTCTCATTAAATGAGCATCTCTTATCCATGTAACCTGCTCGGAGTGCATTGGTAACAACACTATCAGTGATTTTATTCCAAGAATTCTTCACCCAAATTACTACCTCTTGCAGGCTAAGCTTCACAAAGTTTCCATGCTGATTTCCTGTTATTCTATTTTCAATGTAGTCACTAATTTCCATATGCAAATGGTCTTTGAATGGCTTGTTTATTGCAATATCAAGAGCCTGCAGATAGGCAGTCATTCCTGTAGGACTCATTATTTGATCTATTTTTCTCTCTGCAAGGAAGTACTTCATGTCTTTAGCATGGTGAGTGCTGGCTGTATCCCATACTAGCAGACTCTTTGGCCACCTCGCAAAACAAATGGCAGCATTAAATCAAGCCACTTCCTTATAACTGCTTGTGTGCACCAGGCTTTTTCTGTTTCAAGAACATAAATGCCGGAAACATGTTCATTCTTATCTTTCTTGCCCTTAGTGATGATAAGAGGTGTAGTTTTCTTTCCATCCAGATGAATGGCCAAAATACAGGTAAAACGTGAACTTTTGTGACCATAGATTGAGGAGGCACCCCTCTATTCAATTGTTGTTTGGGCTCCTTGACCCATAAACACTGCAGTTTTATCCATAGCAATCATGTTGCAAGGTTGGTATTTAGAAAAGTCGATGCCATCAACAAAGGACTTGAATGCAAGTGCTCACTTAATAACTTCTGCAGCTTCCAACTTAGACAGTATTGTTAATTTTCTTATAGACAGTTTATATTGCTGAAGGAAGCCATCCAACCAGTGTTGTGATGCTTTGAATTCTGGGGATATTTCAAATTGTGGTGCCATTGCAAGGGCAAATGCTTGAATGTCAGCCCTTCGCACAACCAAAGCCTTTGCTCTCCTGTCAGCAATCCATTCACAGATTATGTTTTCCAGCTCAGTAAATAAATGTTGCTGACCTGAACCACACTTGTGCTTCTTAGCATTTCCTCTGTCCACATGTAGATTGAGGTTATTTGTATTCTGCCCACCATTTTCGGACTTTTTGGATATTCAACTTCTTCTCTTTGCAGAAAGCCGTACAATTCTTGCTCTGGGAGTCCTCAACAATTCTTTTCTTGTACTCAACAGAATAGCTCTTTCTTTTTGCACTCATCTTGTCTAGGGGGTACAGATACTCAGGAAAAGCAGAGATAGGCCAGCAAAGCTGATGTGTAAGGGCTAAATTATTTACCATATTTGAGATCCAGTGAGCCCTGTGTCCAATCTGCACTGTGGAGCTGGGATGATCTCTCTGGGCTCAATAGCAAACTGCTTGCTGAAGCTTTTCCCCTATCCCCTACTGTTTGTTGGGTGTGGGGAGAGAGGCCCACAGACTGTTGCTGGTCAGTGCTGGGGAGCAGTAGCTTTACTGGTGTTTCTGTGGAGTAAGAGAGGTTCAGATTGTTGCTGGACTGGAGCTGGGTAAAATAGCAACCACAGCTTTCTTTTTTCCCCTAGGGACACACAGTATGGTAAAAAAAAAAAAAAAAGTGGAGCGTTCTGCTCCTCATTTCAGTAAGGAAACTTACTGTGGAGACCTTCAATCTCTATGTCTCAGTCTCCACACGAAGCCTCAGCAGGCACAGGATGGCTGGAACCTGACAGGGTGAGCCGACCTTCTTGGTGGGGCTGTTGCTACTGATGCATGAACTCCTTCCCCCTAGCCATTAGCACATGCACAATAGGATTCCTGTGACCACAGTTACCACACTTGCACCCATGCATGCACAAACAGCTAGGAGAAGGAGTGATGCAGTTGCCACCTGCGCACGCGCACAAGTGCAAACTGCTCAGAGAAAGGAGCTGTGGCAGATAAAAGGTATTCCAGTCTTCCTTACCACTCAGTGCTGAAATGCATGGCATGCATATGCAGATATGCTGCATAGCCACACCCATCACTAGGTCTTATTGTCGGGGTAAGGCTTATATTTAACAAATGCATAGAAATCCTGCTAGTGCTTATTTTTTGGGTAGGTCTTATTTTGGGGGAAACACGGTATCTATTTGCCAGGGATACCAAATTTTCTCGTTCTGATTTATTTGCCCTCAGTTGGGGCTCAGTTGTTTCACTAGCCCTCACTTCTTGCAGGATTGAGATCCTGAAGTTCTCACCACATCTTAAGGCATGCCTCATCCTTCTACAAAATGCCCCCTGTCCCTAAAGTTGCCTTCCTGGGAATGCAGGAGCCATTCAGCTCAATCTAAGGATGGCTGCCCTAGCTAAGGAGGTGCTCTAGAGCCAGCCCTGTACCAGGACCCTGTGGACTGTTCCTCCTAGGTGCCCCTCCTATAATGGTGGCACCCTGCTAGTAGCCACTCCTCCTGGTGATTCAATCCCAGTGGAAGGGTTCTCTTCAATTTCGATTTCAATTGATCACTTAAGCCCTTCAATATCAGCTCTAGCAAGCACCTTGCTCCAAAACAAACAACAACAACAACAACAACAACAAAAACCCAAAACCCTGTAGAACAGGTTTTCCTGGTCGCTAGCCTTCCCCTTGATACTGTTAAAGAGAGAAATTTAACAATAATGTTACATAAAACAGTTCAAATTAAAAATAAAATTTTCTGTTGTGTTCCACAAGAAAACTATTTCTTAACATACCAAGTCAAGAGATTCAGTTGCCCTACCACCCTGAGGAAAGCCATCTAACCTTTACCGACATTGAAAAATTCGCATAAGATTTTGTTGTGCATTTATAAAAGGGAACTATCTACATGTCTTGCTGATGAATATTGAATTTTTAACTGTATTTTCTCTAAATAAAAATGCACTTTTACCTCTGGTCTACTTCTGAGGATATTGTTCCTACCCACTAGTGATGTCTGCAAGTTGGCAGTGTGATTCTTTATTGTGAACACTGTTTGCCCTTTCCCTTGACTGATACATGGTTATGGAACACCCAGCCTTTCCCCTTGCAGGCTTTTCATACCATTAGAAATAGCCACTTGATATTCTAATAGAATATAACAAATTGCTACTTGCATACAATGTCTTCTGATCACCAGACAGGAAGATTGGACATGACTTATAACAGAGTTTTGCAATGACTGCAAACACTTTTTTAAAAATCATTGTGTAAACTCATTTGGGGAGAAATAAAGTAGTTTCCTCTTTGATGTCTTTATTTCCTGGAGACAGATGATCAGCCTTTTTCTATACTGCATTTTCCACATAAAATCATTATTTATGCTGTTCATGCCTGTAATTCTGCTACTTTTATTAGCAAAGTTTTGTTTCCTGTCCTGTAGTTGTGACAAACATTCCTAGATGCTAATATGACAGATAATGACTACATTAGGTGTTGAACACTATTTGGTTTACATCAGAAGGCTGAAAGTAATTGATGGAAATAAATTAGCACCTGAGTCATCTATCAATGCCACTTTTGGATTTTACAAAATGCCAATGATTTTTAAAGCTTTTTTCTTCAGCAAAATGCAATGTGTAGAAAATTTGTGACTCATGAAAATGTGGTAATCTTTTAGAATATTAAATGAAAAATATACATTGTTTACACCCATTTCTAGGTAGAATTAGTTATAAGATATTAATAATTTTTTGTGTACAAACATCTCAGTAATAATGATATATAAAAGTTAGATTTCAACGGCTCTCCAGGAGTATATTTCTTCACTGCAATTGCTGTTGGAATTACAAGGCACCACTTATAAAGACTGAAAACATCAAAGAATGTGACTTATAGAACAAAAATGTGGCCAAATTCTTTGATATTCAATTTGGAAAAACTTTCACTTTATTCTGACCTCAAAATCAAGTCCAGTTATATTTCCCCTTCAATGTTGTTTCTAAATTTCAATCCAATGAGCAATATAAGCAAATATGTTTATGATTAAAAAACTTAGAAAATATAGAAAAACATAAAAAATTAAAATTTACCATAATGCTACCAGACAGATTTAATAATTTTGGATATTTTCCTTCTAATATAAATATATTATGTGGTTAAAATCATATCAGATATTAAGTTCATATGCTCATTTGCTATATATATGCAAGCATTTTTCTATATATGTATTTCTCCAAGTACAATTTGAATGGGTGTGAATGTTTTACCACATATGCAATCATCCTTCTTTATCCATGGGGTATTAGTTCCAAGACCACAGTGGATAGCCAAATCCATAAATGCTCAAGTCCCTTACATAAAATGGCACAGTATTTGCTCCTAACCTGTGCATATCCTCCTGTATACATTAAATCTATGGTCCTCAACCTCCGGACCATAGAATAGTACCTATCTATGGTTTTCTAGAAACCAGGCTGTACAGCTACAATGCCTCAGTTCCACCTCCTGTCCCATTCACACCCCACCATCCATGCAAAAATTGACTTTCATGACACCAATTTCTGGTGCCAAAAAGTTTGGAGACTGCTGCTTAAGTAAATATTACTTACAGTACCTACTACAAAACAAAATGTCATGTAAGTAGTTGTTATACTGTATTATTCAATTTATATCACTTTCTGTCATGTATTTTTAAGACTTTTTAAAATTCCAGATTAATATAAAGGTACAGACATTAGGTTAGAAAGTTTCTGTTAGGTAAACTCCAATCCCAAGGAGGTGTGCCTTATACCCTTACACTATATTAGTTAAGTGAGAGCACACCAATCCCTATCCATCCTCCCATCTTCCTTGTTATATTGTTTTTTTGTAATATTTTTGATATGAGTTTAGTTGTATCCTCATGTGCAGAACCCATTACTACAGATGGCTTATTGTCACAATTTACACATTTCTCCTCTCATAGTAGTGTTAGAGTTTGTTATTTTAAATAATACTGTAAAGGATATTTATACCTTCCTTACATAATCATATCTTTAGAATATATGTCTAGATGTGAAACTACTATTTAAAATGTGTCATTTGCCAGCTTGTTCTCCAAAATGGTTATTAAGGGGTTCCATACAGCAAAGATAGAAGAAAATGAGACAATAACATTTTTCTAATATCAAAAAATGCCTATCCCATTTGATCCTGCAATCCCATTACTGGGCATCTATCCAAAAGGAAAAAAAAAAACCCTTTTGTTATAAAGACACTTGTACTAGGCTGTTTACCACGGCCCAATTTACAATCACTAAAATGTGGAAACAACCTAAATGTCCTTCAACCCAGGAATGGATTGGTAAGCTGTGATATATGTATACCATGGAATATTATTCAGCCATAAAAAATGGAGATTTTGCAGCATTTGTACTAACCTGTATGGAGGTGGAACACGTTATTCTTAGTGAAGCAACACAAGAATGCACAAGTATGACTCCTATGTATTCAATTTTGATATGAGAATAATTCATGACAATTAATGACATGGTGGAGCATGGGGGAAGGGGAGACCAGACAGAGAAGGAGGCAGATGGTAAGTGAAAGGAAAAGAAGAAAAAAAAGAAAAGATAAAAAATAGTGACTATTTCTTACATAAATTGGATTTAATTTTGCCCAAAGTACATTGTTTAAATGTTAATTTTTAATTCAACTTGTTAATATGTTGTTTAGGATATTGCATCTTCATTTATATGTGAAATATGTTTGTAATTTCCCCTATTAATAATGTATTTTCTCCAATTTTAATATCAGGTGTATCTAGTTAAGTAGAATGATTTTGAATTATTTCTTCTTTTTCTATTGTCTATAATATTTGGTATGATCTGTTTTTTTGAAATTTTCTTTTACTTTTATTTATAAATATTAGTTGTCTATTTTTTGAGACTTGGAAAAAAATAAGGAGTTAACTGATGACTGCATACTGAACCTCAGAGTCAAAGCATTCTTTAATAGATATGCTCTTATTTGAGAATGTGAATATTACTTTCTTTGCATTATAATTATTATTATTGCTCAATATTTCATTGCAGCAATTGTCTGATTACTTTTCTGAATGTATTTATCTTTGTTCATTCTTTATGAGGTTTTTGTTTCTAGTCCTTCTCTTAAACAGTTATTAAATTATAAGCCTTTTTAATTTTGTGAAGGCAAAAATGGAAACCTAATAAACACACACACATATATATATAAATAAAATAATAATAAAAAATAAAATATTATGCAATTTTAAAAATACCTAGTAAAATACAAAAAAAATAAATGAAGAAAAAATTTTAAATCACCAGTAACAAAAAGTTTGTATCTTTATGCCACAAATCTTAAAGCTCATGATGGTGAGAACTTGGGAGACTGTTAGTGGAACGTTTTATATTTGTTTTTGCAGTTTTTGGCCGAGGCTGGCTGAGTTTGAGCCCACCACCTCTGGCACATAGGGCCAGTGCCCTACTCCTTTGAGCCAGAGGCATTGCCCAGTGAAACTTTTTTTTAGGCAAGGTGAAATTCATATAACATTGCATTAATCACCTTAATGTGAACAAGTTATTGACATTTAGTATATCCACAAGGTTGTGCACCACTACCTCTTTTTGGTTTCGAAACTATTTAATCACACCAGAACACCTAGCACTTATACATAATTATTCCCCATTCCTATCTCCTCCCAATCCCTAGAAAACATCTGTTTTCTTATCTCCATGGATTTTCCTATTAATATTTTATACAACAAGAATTTGTTTCTGAAATTTTTCACTTAGCATAAGGTTTCATTTCATCTATGTTTTCACGTGTACTAGTACTTTATCTCTTTTTATGAGTGTATACCACAATTTTTTTATTCATTTATTTATAAATATTTATTTGGTTTATTTACATCTTTTGGCTATAATTAATTTGCTGATATAAACACTTATATGTAAGGTTTTCTGTGAATACATGTTTTTATTTACCTTGGGCCACTTAGTGAATTTGCTAGGTCATACATACCAAAACAAATTTTTTTTTTTTTTGAGACAGTCTCACTATGTCACCCTGGGTAGAGTACTGTGGCATTATAGCTCACAGCAACCTCAAATTCTTGGGCTTAAGTGATTCTCCTGCCTAAACCTCCTGAGTAGCTGCGACTACAGGCTCCTGCCACAACACTTGGCTATTTTTTTGTTGCAGTTGTCATTGTTGTTGAGCAAGCCCAGACCAGGCTCAAACTCACCACCTTTGGTGCACGTGGCTGGCACCCTACTCACTGAACTATGGAAATTAAGATTGATATGAGGGTACAAATGTTTGGGTTGCATTGCTTTCATTTATAAGGTAAAGTTTAACTTGTAGTTGAGCCCTTCACCCAGAGGGAATGCTCAGCACCCTCTCATTGTGCACATTAGCTCTCACCAATCTTCCTTCCTCCTCTCTCCTGCACTCTTTTTGCTCTCCCCTCTCCCTCTATGGAGTTGAAACACATTCTTCTTAGTAAAATGCCATAAAAATGAAAAAAAAAGTATTTAATGAACTCAATACTAATATGAAACCAATATATAAACAACTACAAAATCACACAAAAGAAATTCTGCTCGACTTTTTAAGGAACAGGTTATTTTCTACACAGATGTGTCATATTACATTCTCATTAGGCATATATGAGGATTGTATTTCTCCATATTTTTGCTTTTTAATTTCTTGGTGGGGTATTTTATTTTATTATAGCCAAACAAATGGGTGTAAAATGGTTATGTTATTGAGGTTTTTATTTGAATTTCTTTGATATCCAGTATTGTGAACATCTTTTTATGTGCTTGTTGGAAACTTTAATGTCTTACTTGGACATATGTCTATTTAGATCCTTTCCCAAATTTAACTAGGTTGTTTTCCATTTTATCTTCAGTTGTAAGTGTGTTAATATATTCTGAATGTTATTAAGTGTCTTAATATTTATTCTGAATGGTAAATCTTATAAGATATGTGATTTGAAAATATTTTCTTCCATTATGTTTATTACCTTTTCACTTTTTTATTAAACTGTTTTGATGGACAGAAGTTTTTAATTTTTATGAAGTACAGTTTATTTTTATTTTGCTGCTCATATTTTGAGTGTTAAATCTTAGAATCTATGGTCAAGTTCCAAATCATGGTGGTATAAATAGGCATCTCTATTATTCCCAACAGTTTCACAGTTAATCTATTCAATTTAGGTTGTTTCATTTTGAGTTTATCCTCATATATGGATTGAAGTAGGTATACTATTCATGTGTTTATTTTGAGACATATATCCTCATATATGGATTAAAGTAGGTATCTAATGCTATTAATATGTTTATTATTATTTTTATCCTCATATATGAAGTATGTATCTAATACTATTCATGTGTTTATTTTTACTTTTATCCTCATGTATGAATATTCTTCACAGATGAAGTAGGTATCTAATACTATTCATGTGTTTATTATGAGACATATATCCTCATATATGGATTGAAGTATGTATCTAATACTATTCATGTGTTTATTTTGAGACAATGTCTTACTTTGTTGCCTGGGTTGGAGTACAGTGGTGTCATCATTGCTTACTGCAACTTCAAAGTCCTAGGCACAAGAAATCATCATACCTAGCTTCTTGAGAAGCGTGGGCCACAGGCATGTGTTATCACACCCAGCTAATTAAAAATTGTTTTATTTTAGAGATGGGATCTTGCTATGTTCCTCAGGCTGATCTCAAACTCCTGGCCTAAAATGATCCTCCTGCTGCAGACACCCAAAATTCTAGGATTATTGGCTTGGGTCACTTCTTGAGCCTCAACTTTCATTGTTTTGTCGCATGTTGCTATAGCATGTGAAAAGATTACATTTTTCCTATTGAATTCAGTGAACTCTTGCCAAAAATCAATTGACTATAAGAGCAGTCTTTAGTCTTTTCAACAAATAGTGTTGAGAAGACTAGATATCCACATGAAGAAATAAAGTTGGGCCCTTACCTTACACCATATGCAAAAATTAATTCCAAAATGTGGGCCAGGTGTGGTGGCTCACACCTGTAATCCTAGCACCCTGGGAGGCCGAGGCAGGTGGATAGCTTGAACTCATGAGTTTGAAACCAACCTGAGCAAAAATGAGACCCCATCTCTACTAAAATAGAAAAACTGAGGTAAGAGGATTGCTTGAGCCCAAGAGTTGGAGGTTACTGTGAGCTATGATGCCACGGGGCACTCTATGCAGGGCAATGGCTTGAGACACTGTCTTTAAAATAAATGTGTTAAATGTTTAAATGGAAGATCTAAAACTCTTAAAATTCCAAAAGAAATCTTTAGGATATTGTATTTGACTATGTTTCTTGGATATGACACCAAAAGCATAGACAAGAAAATAAAAAATGGACAAATATTGTATCTAATCAACAAAAAACCCCTTTATATCACAATCAACAGAGTGAAAATTCAAGCTACAGAATTAGAGAATCATGCATTTGATAAGAAGTTAATATTCAGAATATATAAGTAACTTTCACAATTCTACAAAGATAAAAATAACCTAATTGAAAAATAGGCAAATGATATGATTAGAATGTTTTCCAAAGAAGATGGAAACCATTATTTTACTCTTTCAGGGTACTTTGGAGGCAGATACAAAGAGGAGTTCCTTAACAATAGAAATTATAAATATATAATCCATGGGTTATAGATATCCCAACAACCCTGATTTGATCATTATGCATAACATTTATTGTATTTTAAACTATGGAATTTGCATTTGATTCCATTTTGTTATGATATTTCCTATTTTTTCATACATGATTTCCTGTTTGCATTTAATTATTTTGCATGGTTTCCTTAGCTGCTTGAGGATATTTAATATGAAATTTTATGTTTTTGCCTATTAAGTCCAAATAACCAATCTGCCTCATGGGTGGCTTAAACACATTCATCATTTTTTTTCTTGTAAAATGCATAAACTTTCATGTTTATTTCGATGTCTCTTAAGATAACTGAACTTTTTGAATTGTGTCCCAGGATTTTGTTACACTATTTATTTATTTATGTATTTATTTGCACATTTTTAAATGGGCAGTAATAAACTTCTGCATTTTTTAATTTCACAATATTATGGAGGTATAAATGTTTTGGTTAAATGAATTGCTTTTGTACACATGAGTACAAGTTTTAAGTGTGTTACTTACCTAGATGGTGTGTATTATACCTGCAGGTATGAATTCATCCATTTCCCCCAACCCCTTCCCACTTGATTGCTTTCCATTGACTTTTACTACCAAAGGTGCAAATGGTTATTGATTGATTGCATCCAATTTAATAGTGAGTACATGTAGTGGGGTTTTTTTTACATTTTTGCAAAACATTACATAGGAAGGTGGTCTCCAGTTCTATGCAGGGTTTTACAAAGTTATTTGATCATCAATTTTCTGGCAGACTAGTACTCTATGGTACACATTTTTTAAATACTCTAATGTGTTAAAGGGCACTTGAGTTGGGTCTATATCTTTGTTATGGTGAAGTTTGCTAAAACAAAAACCTACTTGCGTGCATATGAATTTTTGATGAAATAACTTTTTTCCGTCTGGGTAAATGCCTCATCGTGGGAATAATGAATCAAATAATATGTCCTCTTTCAGTTCTTTGAAGAATCCCCATACTACTTTCACAGAGGTTGTACAATATGCAGTCTTACCAATAGTGTAATAAGAATTGCTTCCTCTCTGCATACACACTAACATAAGGTCTTTGGGGATTTTGTTTTGAGAGAGAGAATCTTACTCTGTTGTCCAGGCTAGAATGTAATGGCTTCACTGCAGCCTAGCTCAGAGAAACCTCAAACTGCTGGGTTCAATCAATTCTCCCACCTCTGTTTTCTGAGTAGCTAGAACTGTAGGTGTCTAAAATGATGCCCAGCTAATTCTTCTATTTTTAATAGAGACAGGTTCTTGCTCTTGCTTTGGCAGTTCTTGAACTTCTGCATTCAAGGGATCCTCCTGTCTTGTCTTCCCAGAATGCTAGGATTACAAGGGTGAGCCACCATTCTAGTTATAAATTTTGAATTTTTTTTATATAAAACCATTCTCACCAGACTTAAGTAATAATAGGTCATTGTGCTTTGATTTGTATTTTCTTGATGATTGGAGATGTTAATCATTATTTTTACATGAATATGGCCATTGAACCATTTTCTTTAAGTTTCTGTTCATGCCTTTTGCCCATTTATTACGGGATTGTTTGGTATTTTTCTTGCTGATTTGCTTGCATTCTATATAGAATCTTGTTATTAGTCACTTATAAGATATATAGCATGCAAATACTTTCTCCATTTCTGTACACTTTCTACTGACTCTCTTGGTTGTTTCTTTGGCTCTACAGAATCTTCTTAATTTAATTAAGGCCTATTTGTTAATTTTTGTTGTTAACTGTGTTCAACATTGGAGTCCTCTTCATAAATTCTTTGCTTAGGTCAATGTCTATAATAGTTGTTCTAATGTTTTCTTCTAGAATTATTATGGTTTCATGCCTTAGTTTTAAGTCGGCTATTAAATTTGAATAAATTTTTATGAATGTTGAGAGGTGGAGATCCTGTTTCAATCCCCTATATGTCATGGCTATACAATTTTCCCAGCACTATTATTTATTAATTAGGAATACTTTTCCCCAGGACACGTTATTGTCTGCTTTGTCAAATATAAGATGACCATATCTGGGATTTCTGCTTTGATATTTTTATGTTTCTGTTCTTGCAGTAATACTTTAAGTTCTCAGAGGGTTATGCCCTCAATTTGTCCTTTTTGTTTAAGGTTGCTTTGGCTATTTGGTTTCTTTTCTGCATTTCCATACAAAGTGTAGAATAATATTTTCTAGATACGTGAAAAATGATGTTAGTGTTTTATGGGGACTTGAATTAACTCTGTAGATCACTTTGTGTTGTATAGAAAGTATGACAATGTTGATTTTGCCTTTCCATGATAATTATATATTTTTCCATTTTTTGTTTTACAGCCCCTGCAATGGCCTTCCTCACAAACTCATACTTTCTCTGTAGAGGTATTTTTCCTCTTTGGTTAAACATATTCCTAGGTAATTTATTTTCTCTGTTGCTAGTGTGAAAGGCATTGAGTCTTTAATTTCGATCTGAGTTTGAATACTGTTCATGATATTGCTTTATGTACATTGATTTTGTATCAGGAGACTCTGCTGAATTTCTTTACTCATTTCAGTTCTCTCTTGGCAGAATAATTTGGGTTTTTTAGACATAAGATCATATAATCAGCAAGGACTGATTGACCTATCTTGTCCTCATTGTATACTCTAGATTTCAGAGAAGATATTTTATATTTCTGTGGTATCAGTTGTTGTAACTCTTTTTTTTTATTTCTCATTGAGCTTTTAGGGTCCATTTTTTGTCAATATAGAAATAATTCTTTCTGTTTATTTTTTTTATCTTTTCAAAAAAATACATGATTTTTTTTCATTAGTCACCTGTGTAACTCCTGTGTTATCCATTTCATTAAGATCTACTCTCACCTTAATTATTTCATTTTTTTTTCTGGATTCAGTATTGGTTTACTCTTTCTTTTCTATTTGTATAAGACCATTCATGACTCGGCACCTATAGCTCAACCGGCTAAGGAGCCAGCCACGTACACCTAAGGTGGCGGGTTTGAATCTCCAGCCCAGACCCGCCAAACAACAATGATGGCTGCAACCAAAAAATGGCCAGGCGTTGTGGCAGGCGCCTGTGGTCCCAGCTACTTGGGAGGCAGAGGCAAGAGACTTGCTTGAGCCCAGGAGTTGGAGGTTGCTGTGAGATGTAATGCCATGGCGCTCTACCCAGGGGGACAGCTTGAGGCTCTGTCTCAAAAAAAAAAAAAGTAGTTTAAAAAAATAAATAAATAAAAATTGAATATATATATATATATGTTAGTTAGCTATCCCTTACTCATATTCTGAATCAGCAGGTTCAGAATGTAGCTTGGGCATGTTTGTCAAGAAAAAGCTCCCCAAGAAATTATGGTTTGCTGCCATAATTTTTTTTTTTTTTTGAGACAGAGTCTCACAATGTTGCCCTGGGTTCAGTGCCATGGTGTCACAGCTCACAGCAACCTCAAACTCTTTTTTTTTTTTTTTTGCGACAGAGCCTCAAGCTATCCCCCTGGGTAGAGTGCTATGGCGTCACAGCTCATAGCAACCTCCAACTCCTGGGCTCAAGTGAGTCTTCTGCCTCAGCCTCCCAAGTAGCTGGGACCACAGGCGCCTGGCCATTTTTTTGGTTGCAGCCATCATTGTTGTTTGGCGGGCCCGGGCTGGGGATTCGAACCTGCCACCTTAGGTGTATGTGGCTGGCACCTTAGCCACTTGAGCCACAGGCGCCAAGCCACAACCTCAAACTCTTGGGCTTAAGCATTTCTCTTGCCTAGGCCTCCCAAGTAGCTGGGACTACAGGCACCCGCCACAACGCCTGGCTATTTTTTGTTGCAGTTGTCATTGTTTAGCTGGCCCGGACCAGTTTCAAACCCACCAGTCCTGGTGTATGTGGCTGGTGCCATAGTAACCAAGCCCTCCCATACTTTTTGAGTACCGCTGATCTAGACTGATCTACAAGCAGTAATTCAGTGAGGCTAGTTAAGGTGAAATCTGACGATTTAATCAATACCACGTCTGCCTTTGGGGCTATGTTAGTTTTCTAGGTCTCCTGTGACAACATATCAAAAACTAGTAGTTTAAAACAACAGAAATGTATTATCTCACAGTTATGGAGACTAGAAGTCTGAGATCAAGGTGCTGGCAGGGCCATATCTCTCTTACAGCTCTAGAGGAGAATCCTTCCTTGCTTCCAGTGTTTGCTGGCAATCTATGTTTTTTGCTTTGTTAGATACATCATTCCAGTCACGTGGCTGTTTTCCCTTTATGTGTACCTGTGTCCAAATCCCTGTTCCCCTTGTTTCTGAGACAGAGTCTCAACTCTGGTGCCCTGGGCAGAATGCCATGGCATCATCTTAGCAACCTCAAACTCTTAGGCTCAGGCAATCTTCTTCCAGGCATCCTCAAACTATGGCCCGCAGGTCATATGTGGCCCGCCGGGTGTTTTTGTGGCCACTGCCTGTCCTCCTTAGCAGTCAACTCGTCCCAGGGCCCGTAGTCCAGCCCTTCAAAGGTCTGAGGGACAGTGAACTGGCCCTCTGTTTAAAAAGTTTGAGGACCCCTGCATCTTGCCTCAGCCTCTCTAGTAGCTGGGACTATAGGCACCTGCCACAATGCCCAGCTAGTTTTTCTATTTTCAGTAGAAACAGAGTCTTGTTCTTGCCTAGGCTGGTCTTGAGCTCCTGAGCTCAAGCAATCCACCCGTTCCAGCCTCCCAGAGTGCTAGGGTTATGCACATAAGCCATTGTGCTTGGCCTAAATGTTTCCCCCTTTTTTTTAAGAACACCAGTCATATTGGATTAAGGTGGATCCTAATGACCTTATTTTGTTTGCCTCTGTAAAGACCCTATTTCCTAATAAAGTCACATTCTAAGGTACTAGGGATTCGTATTTCAACATGTCTTTTGGGGGAGGCACAATTCATAATAAGGACCAGTGAAAATTTCAGCATAATTATTGTCACATATTGGGGAGAGGAAAGTTATATGGAACTATGCATAATGAGAGGCATTGCTTCCCAAAGCCAATCTGGGCAGAAGAGTCACTTTTTACCCCTGTTACTCAGTTCCTCTCTCTGCATTACTGATTGCTCTTCTTTGGTGTCCTGAGAGCCAAAGGATGGTTTGGTTATATCCTGTTAACAAACCTGAAACTGTCAAGTGGAGGTTACTTGAAAGAAAAATAGGTTTCAGCAGTTGACAGCATCTCTATCCTCTGCCTAAAGGCTGAAAAGAAAAGTGCCTCATGTAAGCCAACCCTATGCATGTGCTTATCCTAGTTCTTCGTACTAGGTTATAAAGCAGTAAAACTATGGACAGTGGTATTCCTTCTCAACCACAGGCAGCTTTTTTCAAAGCTGCTACATTGAAATGATACCATTTAGTGGTTTTCAGAGGACTCCACCTGGACAGCTGAGGGCATGATGACCTCTGCTGAACTGCCTCTTTCAACCATGGCTACACAGTTCATCCTCAGCAAGGGGAAAGGGAGGATGTGCGATTTAAGGGTGTGGTGAACCAGTCTTTGTTGCACTTATGCAAAGTTCTAAGGTGCAAGAACTTGTAGATGAGAGGAGGAACTGCATCAGATCATACAGGGTTCCTCTACACTACAGTAGTTCTCAACCTGTGGGTCGCAACCCTTTTGTAACAATGATAATACATCAGGGCATTAGGAAGGTTGAGAACCACTGCTTTGCAGCCTCACCATTCCCACTGCCTGAGGGTAGAGTGGTTTACATTTAGTGGGTGTTCACTTTGGCGTTACTTCTCTATCATATACTTGTTCTTTTTTCTTAGAGTTTTGGCAATTCAGATCTATCTAACTGCTTACCAAATTGATTTTTTTTTTTGAGACCAATTCCACTTTGTTGCCCTTGCTAGAGTGTAGTGGCATCATAGCTTACAGCAATCTCAAACTCTTGGACTCAAGAGATCCCCTTGCCTCACTTTTTTGTTTTTAGTAGAGATAGGGTCTCACTCTGGCTTAGCCTAGTCTTGAATTCCAGAGCTCATGCAGTCTACCCACTCTTGGCCTCTTAGAGTGGTAGGATTACTCCATATTGATACTTGTTTGATTATGGTTTCAACTGTCTCTCTAATATACCATGAAAAGACCATGGTTCTGTGAAAATGGTTGTAGGATGATGAGTGTTAGTCATCTGCATTTTCTTTAGTTCATTCAGCCCTAGAAGATCCCAGACTTCAGCTTAGTTTTTTGTTTCCTATCATTCTCAGACTTAAAGGTAAAAAAATTTAAAGACATTATTTTCTATAGCAGTTGTTCTCAATTTTGCTACACATTAGAATGTGGGGGTAGGGATTTAAAAAACAGCCAGATCTCACTCAGTTACATTAAATAAGAATGTCGATGGGTGGGAGGCCGGTATTTTTTTTTGTTGGGGGGTGGGGGTGGGCAGAGTCTCACTCTCCATTGTCCAGGCTAGAGTGCCATAATGTCAGCCCAGGTCACAGCAACCTCAGACTCCTGGGCTCAGGCCTCAGCCTCCCAAATAGCTGGGACTTACAGGTACCTCCCACCATGCTCAGCTAATTTTAGTATTTTTTGTGGAGACAGGGAACTCCTGAGCTCAAGTGATCCTCCCCCTCAGCCTCCCAGAAAGCTAGGATCACAGGTGTGAGCCGCCACACTCGTGTTACTCCACGTATTAGTGTTTCTTTTTTTTTTTTTTTTTTTTTTTTTTTGAGACAGAGCCTCAAGCTGTCCCCCTGGGTAGAGTGCCATGGCATTACAGCTCACAGCAACCTCCAACTCCTGGGCTCAAGCGAGTCTCTTGCCTCCGCCTCCCAAGTA
>CAUYTI010080034.1:0-80207 GCA_963575145.1 Galago senegalensis
AGAGTATCTGCATAGCCACGCCCAACACTAGGTCTTATTATTGGGGTAGGGCTTATATTTAACAAATGCATGGAAATCCTGCTAGGGCTTATTTATTTATTTATTTATTTTATTGAAGGGTAACTGTGTACATTAATGCAATCATGGGGTACAGTGTGGTGTTTTCACACACAATCTGAAACACTTCCATCAAACTGGTTAACATAGCCTTCATGTCATTTTCTTAGTTATTGTGTTAAAACGTTCATATTTTACTCATAGAAAGATTCACTTGTACCCTTGTAAGGTAAACCACAGAAGTGAACCCTCGAATGTTAGGGCTTATTTTTTGGGTAGGTTTTATTTTCGGGGAAACATGGTAAGTGAATAATCACGTAAGTGGATAGAAGATATATATATATATATATATATATATATATATATATATATATATATGAAAATTTATGCTGCTAAATCCATTTATTTGGCTTAAATTTATAGGACTAGAAAGCTCAGATCTTTCTTTGCTGCTTTAAACAGGCTTTACCTGTTTAACACATTTTTTCAGACACTGTCTAAGGTAACAGCAGACAACATGGAGCTGCTTTCATGAGTGAAGGAGTCGTAGTCTGGAGGGACCCCTCAGCTTAGTTCCCTTGCTGAGGTGTTGAAACTTAGGAAACTTAGCCCATGCTTTGGTCACTTGTTTCTTTTCTGTCGAAGCTTTCTCAGATGTCCCTGGACTTGCTCTGACCTTTATTGGCTGCACTTTCTAGCCTCTCATATTCTGGGCTGCTATATTCTTCTTGAGTTTATTCCCCCCTGATTTGAGTGTCACAGCAATTCCTCAGAATTCCTGGATCCCTAAAACAATGTAGCTATTTTTTTAAAAACTACCTTTTCAACTATACCTAGGGTTTGTGCTAAGAAAAAAGACATTGGTGTGTGTATGTTTGCCATCTCAAAAGTGAAAGTGCGTTGAAAAACATGCTTGAGAATCTTGCTTTGAAATTGTGTTTATTTTTTATTCTTTTGAGATGAAAACATGTTTAGAACAGGAAATATATTTCTTGGAATTGATCAGGATATATACTTTTTCACCCTTCGATTGGCAGAGAGAATTTAGCATTAAGTTTGGGTAAAATAGGTGCTGAAATGGGATAAGAACATTTTTGGCAAAAAAAAAATTGTGAGACTATGTTATGAAACTGATTGTCTCGTTAAAGGAGGAATTAACACTCAGGGCATCAGTGTCCTTATTTATTTGCTCACTTACTCTGCTTGTTGGATAAATCTTCATTCTGTGCCAAATACTTGCTATCCATTCTCTGGACACCTCTACCTGTTTCCTGATCATTTTGGAAAAAAAATATTACACTTTAGTCTCTAATACCAAACAAAGAAACTTTATGGATATGGAGTATTTACAGGTTACTTTTGTCTCCTGGAACCTGCATATAGGAATAGACATTAGTTGTCACATCGAGACAAAGTGCAGTGAAATATTTGTGTCAATGCACATTGACTCTCAAAAAAGTATAATCTGATTATAATTTTTATAATTCAGAGACATGGAATATTTGTGTTAAAGCTACTAAAATCTTCAGCCATATTCAGATAAGAATTATGTGTAAATCTTGTTCTTCAACTAAGTATTAAATGGTTAAATTAATCATCATGGCTGGCTGTTGAGCTGGGATTGTAGACCTTTGTTTATCTCACATAATGAGTTTGACAAACAGAAGTCTAACAGCTTTGTTCTTATTTCCCTCATGTGTTAAAAATTGCATTTGTGGATTTAGTGGCCTTAATATTTGTCATCTGAGTGTCCTGTTCTTTCTCTTGGAAATTATTTCCTTGACTGAAAGGTTGATTACCTCACATTTCCAATATAGAACCTAGGTATAGAATATAAAATAAATTAGTATTTTTAATAAGTTGCTATTGAAGGACAATTGTTTATAAACACAGCATCCTCTTAAAAGTTTTTGTTACTATCACTCTGTGAAGACTTGAATCATTTTATAAGTTTCCAGTTGGGAGAGGTCAACGTTAGACATCCTTGAGTACCCATCAGCAGAAGAATGTCTGATCAAATTCAAATTATACAATATAAAAATGATTTTTTATTATATAGGATAATACAGTTTTGAGTTTCCTTGCTTTAGTCTTGAAGTGAGTACAATTATTAAGATAGGATTTTTTTTTTTTTTTGCAGTTTTTGGCTGGGGCTGGGTTTGAACCCACCACCTCTGGTATATGGGATCAGTACCCTACTTCTAGAGCTGCAGGCACCACCCATAACATGGGAATTTTTTTTTAATTTGAACAATAATTTTTATTCAACTTGTTAATATTTTGTTTAGGATATTGCATCCTCATTTACAAGTGAAAGATATTTGTAATTTCCCTTTCTAATATATTTTTCCAATTTTAATATCAGGTATACTCAGATGAAATAGAATGATTTTGAAGTATTTCTTCTTTAACTATTTTTTAAATTAAATCATAGCTGTGTACATTAATGCAATCATGGGGTACAATGTCCTATTGGTGAAGAAGGCAGGATAAAAAGACGACAGTGTAACTGAATTGAACTGAACCATCTCTCATGACAGCAGTAGAAATATTTGCAAGCCAAACTCGCAGAACCGAGCTGAATGGACGCTTGGCAACCTGTTGCCCTCTCCACTTTCATTTTAACAACAAACACGTCTGTAGACACTGCCATCCACTTCGATGGACACTGATAAGAACACAGCAAAAGCAAAAAAAAAAAAATGCTGTGATGTTATTGCCTCCACCACTTTTCTCACTTCAAAAAGGAGTCTGATTTTGCAACTTTGAAATCACGGCATACTGTGTGGCCCCCTTAACGCTCCATCTGTTGACAGTAACCTGTGCAGATGTCCATGTGCCATTCTCCTTACAATGGCGACTAGATTGTAATTATAATAAAGGTCAGGTGGTGGATAGCTGGCAATGTGAAGGCTGCACATACTTGGGAATATTATATATTAAATCCCACCTGTTAGGAAGCATGCAAATAAGATTATACTGATGATTAATTTTTGAGAGAATTTTAACCATGTTGGCAAATAGATTTAATTGAAAATATCCCTAGGGCTGTTCTAAGATCTGTTTTATATAAGATCATGGAGGTAAATTTTCAAATTGAAAATGAAAACTTTTTTTTTTTTTTTTGTAAATGGAAACCCTCAGAAGAAAAAGTTGATTTAAAAATACATTTCTAGGGCAGCGCCTATGGCTCAAAGGAGTACTGGCCCCATGTACTGGAGGTGGTGGGTGCAAACCCAGCCCCAGCCACAAACTGCAAAAAAGAAAATACATTTCTAAAACATACGATCTAAAATCCAATTTTATGCAGTTTGTTCCTTTGACTGTTTTAAAGACATGGAATTCCAGCCCTGACACTTCATTCTGCTCTACCGAAGCCCCAGAAGGCAGCAGATGCTGCTCAGGAAAAAGGCAAAACAGTCCAGTCTAAAGAGACAAAGGCTTTCACCACCCCTGTGAAATTCCTTCTTAGAAAATTAGGTCTTTTATTCCTGTTTCATCAGGCTGCAAAGGGGTAGAATCAGGAATGGTCTCACCACTAGTTTCAAGTCTGAGATGAGGATCCGAGGGTGAATCAGCTCCAAGCATTTATCAAGAAGTCGAAAATGAGTAATAAAGTTCCCTGCACATCTTCTCTGAATTACATATTTCAGTTAATAATTGTGGTTCCTTATTTTTTAGACAGCAGGAGAGAAGTCAGAGATAATTTGAGGACAGATAAATCTGACTACTCATTATAAAATGATTAATAGGCGTCACTCTTACAATGTTTGTTAAGCACCTGCCATGTGGAGAGCCACAGTGCTGAATAGTGAATATGTAGCCATCAGAACAGGTTGTGTAGGCTTGGCACCCATAGCACAGTGGTTACGGCTCAAGCCACATATACCGAGTGCGGCAGGTTCGAACCTGGCCTGGGCTAGGAAGACAACAATGCCAGCTGCAACAAAAAGTAGCCAGGTACTGCAGTGGGCTCCTGTAGTCCCAGCTACTTGGGAGGCTGAGGCGAAAGGATGACTTAAGCCCAAGACTTTGAGGTTGCTGTGAGCTGTGATGCCACAGCACTCTATGGAGGGTGACATCGACTCTGTCTCAAAAAAGAGGTTTTGTACTCCATAAAACAACACAAATAAATAACTGGGAATCAATAACAGACTATTTAAAGGTAAGGTTAGCTTGTCAGCTGAAGTTACTACATAAACTACTCAGGTTATTGTTTCAACAAAAGCCCAGACTTCACTACTATGCAACAAATCCATGTAACAAAATTTTATTTATACCTCCTAAATCTATAAAAATAAAAGTAAACTGAGTCATGAATAGTCAAGAGAAATAGCTGCCCTAAAACCATTTATGGCAAAAGGAGTGGACAGTACGTAGATCACACAGGGAGAAGATCAGACAGAAATAGGGAAAAATGAATAAGGATTGAGAAGGGAGAGAATGGTCGGAGATGAGGCTAGGAACATCACCAGGTGAGATTGCAGGGCTGTCATCCAGTTGATAAATGATGGTGGGTGTGGACGTGGAGTTGTGCTTAGATTCAGGACATGAGGCAGAAAGAGAGCAGATGGAATTTGCTGATGAGTTTGATGTGTTTGTAGAGTGGATCAAGGATGGTTCATAAGCTCCTGGCTGGGCAATTTGAGGATGGTTGTACAGTTGAATGTAATTGGAAGCTTGGGGGAAGGATAGCCCCCCGGCTAAGGGTAGTTTGTTTTTAAATGACATCCAATTGGAGATATCAGGAATGCAGTAGAATATGTAAACAGTGGAGGTAAGAGATGGTGAAAAAGAAGGAGAAGTACCTCGAGAGTCATGTACAATCGATGCTATGCAAAGGCCTAGGATTGGATTTTGTCTAGAACAGAGTTTTTCCATCTTTTATATCTCATAGCACACTTGAACCTATAGTTAAACTTCCATGGCACACTTAAATTATGTTGATTAAAAAAAAGAATGTACTTACAGTGAACGTCTTTTGAAAATAATTCAATTAATGAGCTTTAAAAAATTTGGAGGCACACTTAAGATTCTCTCAGAGCACCTCAGAGTGCTGCACACTGATGGTAAATCTCTGGTCTGGAGAAAGGTGTGTACAGAGAAGAAAAAGAGGCCAGGACTCTGTCTTGGACGCTCCAATATTTAGTATTTGTGCATAAACGCTCGCATCCTGCAAAGGAGATGAGGACAGTTACAGCTTCTCTGCACTCTGATCCGACAGCATCCTAATCGTACCAAGGCTGTAGGCCCAGGAGGTCAAAAATTCCACTTCTAATTACAACCTATTTTTAAGCTCATTTAAACAAGCACTCCTACTTAATTTAGCACCATTGTTATAGCTTTAAAATTCTTCATTCTTCATTTTTTTTTTATTAAATCATAGCTGTGTACGTTAATGCCTTTATGGGGTACAATGTGCTGGTTTCATATACAATTTGAAATACTTTCATCCAACTGGTTAACACAGCCTTCACTGCACATTCTTCATTGTGTTAAGACCTTTGGACTCTGTACTTAGTAGAGTTGACATGTACCCTTGTAAAATGCACCATAGGTGTGGTCTGACCAATTACCCTCCTTCAACCCATTCTCTCCTTTTCCCCTTCATCTTGAGCTGTAGTTGGGTAATAGCGTTCATATGGCAGTGTGGGTGCTTATATTTGCACCAGAATGTTTATTGCAGCCCAATTCATAATTGCTAAATCTTGAAAGAAGCCCAGGTGCCCATCAACCCACGAGTGGATTAATAAATTGTGGTATATGTACACCATGGAATATTATGCAGCCTTAATTTTATGTTTACATGGATGGAACTGGAACATACTCTTAGCAAAATATCTCAAGAATAAAAGAAAAAGCATCCAACGTACTCAGCTCTACTCTTCTTCTACATTATTAAAGTCTGTCATTTTCTGGCTATTTTTACTTCTCTCTCTAATCTTGCCACTACCACAACACATTTATGAGAATCATAGTTACTGACTCTTAATTTCCTCTGTGCAGCCTGGAAACCCTGAGCTCTGGGAAAGCTTTATCACTTGGTTTCAGGCTTTCTTGTGCTAAACTAATGAACACCACTGCTGTGGTTCTGAAAAGCATGTTGGAGCGTCCACTACAAATGCGTGGTTTCTAAACACCAGCGGCAGACTTGGGACATGAACCCTATTATTCCCGGCATTTTTCCCTTTCCTCTTGATTTATTGTCAATTCTATAGATCACAATGGTTCACTGGTTTTTCTACAAGTGTGTCTCACTATGTCTATGGTCAATCTTGATTAGCCATTTTTTTTTTTGAGACACACTTTTTTTTTTGAGTCTCACTTTGTTTCCCTAGGCTAGAGTGCTGTGACCTCAGCCTACCTCATAGCAGCCTCAAACTCCTGTCTTCAAGAGATCCTCCTGCCTCAGCCTCCAGAGTAGCTGGGACTACAGGCGCAACCATCACACCCAGCTAATTTTTTTCTATTTTTAGCAGAGATAGGGTCTTGGTTTTCTCAGGCTAGTCTGAAACTCCTGCCTAGGCCTCCCAGAATGCTAGGATTACAGGAGTGAGTAACAGCAGTGGCTCTTTTTATCCATTCTTTCAGTCTCGGGATATTTTGCTTCTATTTTTCTCTGAGCGTGGAAACATTTTCTCCCAAATCCTTTTAATGTCACCTATCTTCTTTTCTTCTTCCCTTTTCACCACTTCTAACCCATATGCTCTTGGATCCCATTCCCTTATTTTTTCTTAGTAATTTGCTTTGTGAGTCGCCTCCCTACCAGACAGTCCATTTTGCATGTGTATTCCACCCTCCACCTGCATACACAGGCATTTTCTATCTTACACCCGTCTGTCACACAAACGTCCATTCTTTATAACCTTCCCGTCTTCATGACCACACATCTTGAAAAAGTACTTTACACCTGCTGCTTCCGTTATTTTCCCACCCTTCTACCTCCTGGCAGTTGAATCTTAGCCCACTCCTTCAGTCACTCTTTGATCACCGATTCCACTCGAACTTCCCACTTTCTCCCCTCCTTCCTCTGTGCATGTCTTGACCACCTCTGCCTGCCTTGGTAAGCGTCCCTCTTCTCCAGAACATTAACCTACTTTTCTACTTAATTTTTTTCTCCACCTCCAGTATATGGGGCCAGCAGGCGGCACCCTACCCTTTTTAGCCGCAGGCATCGCCCTCTGTTAAGTTTCTTAATTTTTAGAATTCTTTTGCTCCCATCATCATCATTTTTTTTTTTTCTGTTCAAAATACTTTTCCTCTGACTGCCTCTCCTTTCCACACTGTTCTCTGCGGGGTCTTATCTTGCACTTCCACATTCTGCTGCCTTCAACTTAACAGATACAACAGTGAACTCATCCTATTTTCCCTAAACCAATTCTTTCTCCCAATGCTGAAATTTTGATTTACCATAGCATCATTTTTTGGTGACTCGGTCCAGAAGCTTTCAGAGACATAGCTGTGTTTTCTGGACTTACGTTTCTCACTCACTTCAGAAAGAGCTGCATTTCTAGATTCAAAATGCTTTCATGTTTACCTCTGAATTCTTTTCCCCTGTCTCTTCTAAAGCTTTGTCAATTGCCAATTTCTCCACCCTGTACCCTGCTTCCTGGATGGTCTTTCATATTCTTGTTTCTTCATAATTTATGTAGTCACTCCATTTTCTACATGCTAATTGCATAGTAAGCTTTCCAAAGCATGGATTTAATTATTCTCCAGTGCAAACATTATCTCTCCATTGCTAAGTAAGTTAAGCATATCCAACCCAAAGTGTGGCTATAATTTCCCTTTCCACACTTATCTCCCATTAATTTTTTACATTTTTCACCAAATTATAATACTCATTATATTCTGAATATTTCTTTTATTTCTCAAAAATATTGATGAAGTTCTCCTGCTGTGTCCTGTGCTCAGTACATTCTATTCTATTTCTACTGGTGAAATTTTAAAATTACCTTTTCTCATGAGGCGTTCCCGGACTTTTCCTGACTTCTGGAAACAAAAAGCATAGGTTCCCTTGGGGAGAAAAAAAGTCTCATCTTTATGAAAGGCTGGAGAAATTGCTAACAAATAAGCTGGGTGATTATCTCATCTAGAAGGGTAAATGATAAAGTCAAGGTCAATTGCTGGGTCTCTTAAAATAAGCTAGGTAGAGGTAGGTGGTTGTAATACCTTGGGAACAAATAAGAAAAAGCAATAAAGTAAATGATGCAATATAAAAGAGCTCACACAGGCAATGGAAGCTTTGTTTCAAGGACATGTTGAATGCTTTAACTGTTTCATAGCTTAATTTACAAAATGATATCAGACTCCAGTCCCTCAGCCCTTTTCAGATACTTGTCTAATGGCGTCTTCAATATCCTGCCTTGAATTTTAGTTAATTGTCCCACCCCTGTTTCCACCACCCCAGTTTTTTTATACTAACAAACTGAATAATTCACTTATTCTTACCCATAATAGTGAGTGACCATGGCAAGAATTCTCAGTGGTTAGCTGAGAAATGGGCCAGGAGACCGTAACTATAGGGCATCTTAGTAGAGTTCTCACACACAGACTTAAAAGCGGTTTAGAGGTCATGAACTATGACCTCACACCCTTCCTTCCTGACCAATATCCTCACCAGTGTAGGCTATTCAAAATTAGCCACTCTTTGAATAAGGAGACTAGCTATTATACACTATTGCATATCCAAGATTACTTAAGATAATGCATGGGACATATTTGAGACTAAATAAATCTCAGTTATGATCGAATGGATAGGCAACTTGGAAAAAAACTAAACTCTCCACATGGTTTCCTTAATTACAGAATTAGGGTAATTTTTTTTGCTTGAATGTAATGTAAGATCCTCTTCACTTAAAGCCTCGGGGGCAGATATCACAATTTCATACTTTTCTCTGAGATTTATTCACCGAAATAGATGATTTCACTTGTGCCTATTAGAATGTTGAAGTGTAGAAAATCATAAATTTAGTCATTAATAAGGGAATGTAGTTTTATTCTAGTCCCCAGATCCTTCTACTCTTCAAATTATTTCTTGTGTGTGAACATAATGAGGAAATAGGAAAGAAAGAGAAAATAGAAAAAAGAGAATAAGTAATTCATAAAGAGAACTATGTCCTGGACAGATTACCTTAAGAGACAAAATTAAATATTTAAACAGCATTTTATTTTATTCTCGTGAACAACTTGATACCCTTCAATATACAAGTGCAGAAAAAATATAGATGGATCTACTATAAGTGACATACTTAAAAGGAAATATTGTAAAGAAGATCTATGAATTGTTTTCTAATCCCAATTTAGACACATGATGTAGAATAATAGTAAAAGAACTTAATATTAACTATGAAAACCTTACTGTCTCGGGTACTTTTCCAAGTACATTGTGTACCTTGTGTTAACAAATTATTAACCCAACTAAATGCTCTGTGAACATTATCTACCTCCATAATCTTGCAAGGAAAATACTGTTATTTTCACTACATAATACAAAACATTATCCGTAATATGAGTGTCCAGCTAAATCTCTCTGTTTCCCACCACATGAGGATATAAGAAGATAACCATCTGCAAGTCAGGAAGAGGATCCTCCCCAGACACCAGACCTTGGGCTTTCCAGGTTCTAGAACTGTGTGAATTAACATTGTTGAAGCCTCAGTCTATGGCAGTTTATTATTGCAGCCCAGTCTGACTAAGACACTACACACACACACACACACACACACACAGAGCAGTGAATTGTGAATTCTTATGATTCGATGTCATCTTGGCATCCATTTGGAATACAAGTTTAACTTTCTCATACTAGAAGCAGAACTGAAGCACCTGTGACACAATTTCCAGTTCTCTGCTTCCTCTCAGTTTCTCTATGTCTGCTTTATACAACCTCCTCCTGGTGACCATCTCCCTATATGACAGCTGGATGCAACCTATTCCCTTACTGATCCACCAGCCCCTTGCATGGACCATGCAGAGATGACACAGTGACCACCTCTCAGTCACAGCATGACTCCACACAACTCATATCTGACTGTTCTAAACCCTTTAATTAGAATTCCCCATGGGAATCGTGCTTGGGTCACACTCTATACCCCAGTGAAGGTTTTGGCCTATGGTCCCTCAATTTCTCTATCTCTTTCTCTTTAGCTACTTGTTGAGCTTGTGTGTCCCCTATAGGATAAAGAAAGTAGGACTGTGGGACCTATTCTTCTGAGGATTGTCCAAGTATGTGAACAGCAGATCCTCTAATTTGGTATTTTTAACAACCAGAGGAACCTGTCAAAAGGATCCCAGTATTATGTTGCATTTTATGAAACCACATGCACAAAGATAGATGAACAGGCATTATTTAATCAGCCTGCAGATGCTTCCTATTGGCCCTGAAAAGCATGCTTCCTTCTTCTTTCCGGGACTTGTGAGTAACACACTGCTTTGAGATTTGGGACCTGTGAGTAACCTGCTGCTTTGAGATTTGGTACCTATGAGTAACCCACTGCTTTTGAGATTTGGTACCTGTAAGTAACCCACTGCTTTATTTGGGACCTGTGAGTAACCCACTGCTTTGTTATTTGGGGCCTGTGAGTAACCCACTGCTTTGTTATTTGGGACCTGTGAGTAACACACTGCTTTGTTATTTGGGACCTGTGAGTAACCCACTGCTTTGTTATTTGGGACCTGTGAGTAACCCACTGCTTTGTTATTTGGGACCTGTAGAAACCCACTGCTTTGTTATTTGGGACCTGTGAGTAACCCACTGCTTTGTTATTTGGGATCTGTGAGTAACACACTGCTTTGTTATTTGGGACCTGTGAGTAACACACTGCTTTGTTATTTGGGACCTGTGAGTAACACACTGCTTTGTTATTTGGGACCTGTAGTAACACACTGCTTTGTTATTTGGGACCTGTGAGTAACACACTGCTTTGTTATTTGGGACTTGTAGTAACACACTGCTTTGTTATTTGGGACCTGTGAGTAGCCCACTGCTTTGTTATTTGGGACCTGTGAGTAACACACTGCTTTGTTATTTGGGATCTGTGAGTAGCCCACTGCTTTGTTATTTGGGACCTGTGAGTAACACACTGCTTTGTGATTTGGGACCTGTGAGTAACACACTGCTTTGTGATTTGGGACCTGTGAGTAACCCACTGCTTTGTTATTTGGGACCTGTGAGTAGCCCACTGCTTTGTTATTTGGGACCTGTGAGTAACTCACTGCTTTGTTATTTGGGACCTGTGAGTAACCCACTGCTTTGTTATTTGGGACCTGTGAGTAACACACTGCTTTGTTATTTCATGTAATGTGCTGCTTCCTCTGTGTCTCGCCTGACAAACATTCCAAACCTGATTTCCTTCCTGGTCAGGGATCTCTTAGAGAGTGTTTCTCTTGGTGGGAATACTCCAAATACTGGTCAGAGAAAAGCCACAAGAGTGTCTTCCAGTATAAACAAGTCTCCTCTGGGACATTTGTGTCCCATTTCCAGTGGGATACCTGGTCAGAAGTTGGAAGTATTAGGTCATTCACCAGGATAAAGAAGCATCCCACAAAAGCCACACTGTAAACAATTACAGTTGCCTCTCTGGGAGCCCTGTCAGGATAGTGCTAAAATTTCTAGCCACTTTGCAGAGAGAAATCTCAAGAACGAATTAGAAAAATTTATATTTATGAAATATATATACACAGAGATATTTACAAACAAATTATATGTTTTAATAGTTAGAATTTCAAGGAGAAGAATAAGTGAACTGGAAATCAGTATTTCTTAGATAGGAACAGAAACAAAATGTACACCAAAAAAAAAAAAAAGATATCTCAGGTATAAAACAAAATTAAACTTACTATGAACGTGCTCTGAAAATCAGGACATCTAAAACCACTCTTTAAGAAAGCCTTTGTTATTTAATATTGCCTCATACACTGTATCTGGGTATGTCCATCTATTACTAACAGATTCTGGGTAGCTAGGAAGAGGAATTCTATTTTATGCTTTATGGTGAAAGGATATTACATGAAGCAATATTGTGTGTTATCATTTCTGGTTTGATTACTGATAACTTCAGAGTGGCCCAAGCTAAATTAGGACTCTTTTCAGAGATCACTAAGAAAATACTCAATATTACAGGTGCTTTTAGAGTTTTTGAAAGGAAATCAAGGGATGTTTTAGTTGTCCAGGAAAAAAAAAAGTCATTCAGTAATTCACACAAACAGAAATACAGATGATATTAATGATAGTTTGATTTATAATTTTTTGAGTCTCTGATGATGGAAAAGTGATACACATTTACCAGAAACTATCTCAAATTCTGAATTTTGATCTTTTATCATATTTATTTTTTATTTATTTTTATTTTTATTATAAAATGGGCTTTGTGTTAGATTGTTTATCCGGTGAGTTGATGGAAGCGTTCTGAGTGTATTTAAAGTAGGCTGGGTTATGCTATGATGTCTGGTAGGCTAGGTGTAGTAAGTGCATTTTCAATGTATGGTATTTTCAACTTGAAGTGGGCTTATCAGGATGTAAATCCACTGTAAGCTGAGAAGCATCTGCAGGTTGCTTAGTTAAATGGTGTCTGTTCATCTGTCTTTCTGCATATGGCTTCATAAAATGCAACATAATACTGGGATCCTTTTAACAGGCCCTCTGATTGGTAAAAATCCCAAATTAGAGGATCCACTGTTCACATGTAGGATATTATTCACAAGAAGAGGTCCTGAAGCCCTGCTTTGTTTTATCAGATTTTTTTAACACACAGTCTATTAGTAAGTTCTTATATAAATAACAGTCATATAAAAATGTGTTACCTGAGTCTGGCAGAGGTTGTACATTAAGTCTGTAGAATCAGAGAGCTAAATTGATGAATGGTTCTGTATCTACTTTGAGACAAGGATACTAATACTCTAATAGATAGAATAATAGATACTCGGTGAATCACAGGAAATCTATAGGTAGCTTTGAGATTCTTAAATACAGCTTTTATTATACGAAAGTACTGTTTTCCTAAACACAGACCCACTAAAATAAATTGATAATGTCCCATGATTTCCACATATTTACTTCCCAGCAGTAAAATAATATGACTAACAATCGTTGAAACATTTTATTGAATGATTGGTTTTATTTCTGAAGAATACTTTGGAAAATGCGTTCTTGAGGAATAATGGTCCTCCAAACTGTAAATAAATGCTAGGTAAAAATTGGGTTCTGAGGAGAAGTGTATCTGACAAAGGATGGGTTGAAACAAGTTAAAGAAGTCTCTTGTAGGAGGTTATAGAATTTTAAAAATACTAATGGGGGTAGGTGTGATTATAGGGAGGAAGGCCTAAACATGCTCCCCATTCACCCTGAGCCTCCATTTCTCCCACTGAATTTAGCTACAGAATTAGGGCAGAATGTACAGCACAGCTCTTAAAGGTGAGTAATAGCAAATCAGTTGAAGGTAAGACTCAAAGTATCCCTGAAACGTGGTGAGTTTACCGTGCTTCCCGGACTCTGTCTGTTGGTCTGCAGGCATCTGAGACCATAAGTGGACTTGTGCATGGACACAGAGTTCCCGCAGAAGCCCCCTGGTTTAGATGTGGCAGGAGGGACAAGAATATTTGAAAAAAGAAACTTCTTCTGAGCTGTGGTACAAGAGAGGGGAGTAAAACATTGCTTTGTTCCTCTCTCTCTGTCCTTCTGCTCCTTGGCTCCAGAAATAAGTGCATTTGAGGGACGTATACAACAGAGCAAGGTAAATAAATTGCTCAGATTTTTTCTCTGCCAGAGACCAAAATGGGAAGCTCAAGGAGAAGAAGAATATTAGAAAGATTATAGAACTCAAAAAGGGAGCCTCATAAGGTTGTTGCTAACACTTGTGCTGTCCATTCATGTTTATAATAGCTCTCTGATCTGCATTCAGGAAGCAATACAAACGTTTTTCAGTGGGTAAACAGATAATCACATATGGTACATACAGACGATGGAATAAGCAATACAAAGAATGAACTATCAACATATAAACTTGCATGAATCTCTGTCTTTATGTTGAATAAAAAAGGCCAGACTGCAGAGGTTATAGACTGTATAATTCTGTATGTTTCAATTTATCTGAAACTCTTAAAAATATAAAATTGTAGTGATGGAGAAGATAACATTGTGGTTGCCAGGATTTAGGGACATGGAGAAGATTTTTTTTTTTTAAAGCATGGAAGTTAGGGATGAAGGCCTTGGAGCAAGACCTTTTGGCTCAAATCCAAACTTGGTCACTTCTTAGCTGATTCCCCTTGGGAAAAGGACCTAAACTTCTTTGCACCTCTGTTTTTCCAGTTTTTTCTTAAGGATGAAACAGAACCTACTCCATAAGACTGCTCTTAGAATTTAAATGGTTTAAATGAATATGTACTATTAGCGTGTCCTGAGACTACTGTATGTCTTGGCTGGGACAGTGGTTATAGAAATCCACGTATTAGTTAAATTTCATAGACCTATATACCAAAAATGTGTCTTACTTTGTTTTTTTTTTTTTTTTTTTTTTAGAAAGAGCCTCAAGCTGTCCCCCGGGTAGAGTGCCGTGGCATTACAGCTCACAGCAACCTCCAACTCCTGGGCTCAAGCGAGTCTCTTGCCTCCGCCTCCCAAGTAGCTGGGACCATAGGCGCCCACCACAACGCCCGGCTATTTTTTGGTTGTAGCCATCGTTATTTGGCGGGTCCGGGCTGGGGATTCAAACCCGCCACCTTAGGTGTACGTGGCTGGCGCCTTAGCCGGTTGAGCTATAGGCGCCGAGCCATGCTCTTCTTTTTCAGCATTTTCTTCACGGTCTTTTCAACCTTAAGGTTAGGGTCACTTAGTTTAGTTTAAAAAAAATGTTTATTATTTTTTTCTGGGATATTGGTTCAATGTATTTGCAAAGTCACATGGGGAACATTGACTTCTTTGTGATAAATCTTCTATGCAGAAACATGGTATGCTTTTCCATTTCCTTAGGTGTCTTATGTGTCCTTCAGAAGATGTTTTAAAGTTTTCTTCATAAGCATCTTAACTTACATTTCTTAAGTTTAGTTCTAGATTTTTGTTGCTTTTGCTGTTGTAATTGGAATATTTTCCTTTATTGTCCTCTGATTGTATGTATGAAGAATATTGATTTCTGTTCATTAATCTTGGCCTTGCTACTCAATGAATTCTCTTATTTTACAGCAATAGCAATAGAAGGTTCTTCTAGTGATTTTTCTTGAGTGTTCTAGTACACAAAGATAATATCTGCAAATAGCTATCACCTCCTTTCCAATTTTGTACTTCTGATTTTTCTCTTAACATTGGCTAGTTTTCCTAGTGCAGTGTTATAAAATGGTAGTGGTAAGAGGAGGTGCCTTTGTCTTCTGACTTTGATGGTAATGCTGGTAATATTTAGTAATCATATTGCAGGCTTTGGGCCGAGGAGAGTGATTTTCCAATCACTCTTCTAGGAAGAGTGAGGAAGTACTTATCTGTAGTGTTCTTTATCAAAAATGAATTTTGAGTTTTATCCACTTGCCTTTTTAGCACCTTTGTAGATTAGATGATCATAGGATTTTTCTCCTTAGATCTATTAATGTTTTATATTACTGGATTCTCCAATTATAGATACCTATGCATTTATGGAACATTTTCCACTTGGTGATGGTATAGTACCGTTTTTTTCTTTTTTTTTAAAGACAAGATTCTCACTGTGTCGCTCTCGGTAGAGTGCTGTGGCATCATAGCTCACAGCAACCTCAAACTCCTGGGCTTAAGCGATTCTCTTGCCTCAGTCTCCCAAGTAGCTTGGAACTACAGATGCCCACCACAATACCCGGCTATTTTTTGGTTGTAGTTTGGCAGGCCTGGGCCAGGCTCAAACCCACCCACCTCAGTGTATGTTGCTGGTGCCCTAGCTGCTGAGCTATAGGCACCAAGCCCGGTATAATACCTTTTAATAATACTATTCGATTCTGCTTTCTAGCATATTTATAAATGAAATTGGACTTTTTTTCCTCATTCAGCTTTGTAAGGTTTGGTATCATTTTTATGTTTATTTTATATACTTTCTTAAGTTTTCCATTTTCTATGTTCTTAAACAATTATTTAGAATTACAGAGGATGGGTGTGGTGGCTCACATCTATAATCCTAGCACTCTGGGAGGCCGAGGTGGGTGGATTGCCTGAGCTCAGGAGTTCAAGACCAGCCTGAGCAAGAGTGAGACCCTATCTCTACTAAAAACAGAAAAATTAGGTGGGCATTTTGTGGCACTTGTAGTCCCAGCTACTCAGGAGGCTGAGGCAAGAGGATTGCTTGAGGCTAGGTGTTTGAGGTTGCTGTGAGTTCTGATGCCACACACTCCACTCAGGGCAACAGAGTGAGACTGTTCAAAAAAAAAATTGTTTTTTAACATACATATTTCTTAATCATCCTGATAGAAAATCTCTTTAAAACATCTTAAACTTTTTTTCTTAAAGAGAAACTCTTATTAGCATGCATAGTGCAGATTTACTTCTTAAGCATATGGAATCAGATCACATAAGTTATATTGTCACAGAAATTGTCTGTTCATTCAAGTTTTCCAAAAATTATTTACTTAGTTATTAAACTTTATATTATAGGGTACAGGAGCTGCAAGTTTTGATGAGTTTGGCAATTCTAAGTACCAAAATCGAAGAACAATGAGTAGTTCTGATCGGGCAATGATGAATGCATTCAAAGAAATTACTACCATGGCAGACAGAATCAACCTACCTCGAAATATAGTTGTAAGTTTAAGCCATTCTGACATTTACCTAGCCTTATTTAATGAATACATGAAGTTTTGATATTACAACTAATTGGCCTAGAGTTAATTAAACTTAGTTTCTCTGCTTTGAAGGATCGAACGAATAATTTATTCAAGCAAGTGTATGAACAGAAGAGCCTAAAGGGAAGAGCTAATGATGCCATAGCCTCTGCTTGTCTCTATATTGCCTGCAGACAAGAAGGGGTTCCTAGGACATTTAAAGGTAAGTTTTTATTTGTATGGATAAAAATATTTGAACTGACCAACATTAGGCAGCTTTCACACTTAGACACTAAGATGTCTTTGTTGTTACAAACAGTAATGCACTCGAGCATTATTTGCAAGTGCCTCCTTTTTTGTTCCTTGAGGACGGATTCATACTGTGATCTTAGTAACCATGTTACTAGTCATCTTACTATGTTCTTTCAGGCTGTTTTCACATGTAGAGTTACTTTAGTCCATTTTAAGTCCACTGTGTTCTGGCTAATAAGATCTTTTGACTGTATGTTGTGGGCATTGAGGCCTGGCATCATAAGCCAAAGTAGGCCTTTTGTGGTAAGTTTATTCACTTGATGTAAGCAAACACTTCCTGATCCTAGAATAGGTTTCCTCAGGTGAGAGAGTCAAGCCTTAGAAAGGATTAGTGAAATTTCTTCTCTTGAGGTACACACATATATCATTTGCACTTTTCATTTAAGTTGGAGGTTTTGAAAGATTTGGTTCATTTTTATCCAGTTTGCAGTTACCCATTAACATGTGACAACTTTACAATGTTGCAGTGATACACTGGCATTGCTGCCAAATCTCAGTTTAACTAAAGACTGTACCTTTCATTTATCCAATTAGTACTTTTTTTTACCTGTTTGCTTATGTAAAAGTGAAGGAGCAATGGCTCTTGTTTTTTGTTGTTATTACAACTAAAATAAGCTTTTGTTAAATTTATTTTAAAAGTGTATGGTGGTTAAATGTTTAGAATAACAAATATCTTATCTCTTTGAGCTGCAGCCTATAATTACAGGGATTGCAGGTACACATAACATTGTGTTGCTAACGAGGCATTCTTTAGTTTTACTATTTTCATTTCCTTGATACATCAAAGAAGTTTTTCTTTTGTTGAAGAAACTTAGTTGCATGAATTGAAACTGAAGAGAAGTTAATATTTTGAAAGATTAAACCTAAATCTAAAGTGTGATGAACATTTAAGTTAACCAAGAGATTTTAAATTACTTCTCTAGGGGGGCAGGCATTGCCCTCATATAACAAGGGTGGTGGGTTCAAACCTGCCCCAGCCAAACTGCAACAGAAAAGTAGACAGGCAGACGTCTGCCTGCCAGACGTTATGGCAGGCACCTGTGTTCTCAGCTACTCAGAAGGCTGAGGCAAGAGAATTGCCTAAGCCCAAGAGCTGGAGGTTGCTGTGAGCTGTGACACCACGGCACTATACCAAGGGTGACAAAGTGAGACTCTGTCTCAAAGAACAAACAAAGTAAAAATGACTTCTCTAGGAAATATCACTGAGACGATTAGGCTTTCATCGATAAGGCAAGATTGAATTTTTATCAATGTATTATTTTTAGAATTAGAAAAGATAGATTTTAAAATGAACTATAGGGCTATGTATTCATTAAATTTTTTTTCTTTCAGAAATATGTGCTGTATCACGAATTTCTAAGAAAGAAATTGGTCGATGTTTTAAACTTATTTTGAAAGCTTTAGAAACCAGTGTGGATTTGATTACCACTGGAGACTTCATGTCTAGGTTCTGCTCCAACCTTTGTCTTCCTAAGCAAGTGCAGATGGCAGCTACACACATAGCACGCAAGGCTGTGGAGCTGGACTTGGTTCCCGGGAGGAGCCCCATTTCTGTGGCGGCAGCAGCTATCTACATGGCCTCACAGGCATCAGCTGAGAAGAGGACCCAAAAAGGTAGAGTTCCTTATCCTGAAGGTGGTCATGAAACTGTGAAGGCTGCAGTGTGTGATTGTTTTTCCATTTTAAGTGTGAAGCAGGTGAATATCCAAAATCCACATGTCAGACGTGGTTCCTCAGCAGTGGCACTTACGAAATACGGTATTTTGCTTTTACGTGGCTCAGAAATAAACATGTTCAGGGGTATAACCCTGTATACAAACTTATTTTCCCCCCTGTTTGAATTATTTTAGTTTTGTTTGTAGAAGGTTTTCTTTTTTTCCTTAATTATTTCTGGTCAATTTGACTATTCTTGTCCTCTCCAAACTTAGCCTTTTTAAAATCCTGGAGGAGAGGGGCGTGCTTTATTTCTCACTGCCTAGCATGACACCCTATAGATAGACAGACGCACTGTAATCACGCCTCCAGCATCGTCCTTTAGCACTCTATGAAGGCTGTTCTTTTTCTCTTTTTTGCAGTATTCATAGTTACTTTCTTTTTTTTTTTCTTTTTTGAAACCCAGTCTTATTCTGTCACCCTTGGTAGAGTGCCATGGCGTCACAGCTCACAGCAACCTCAAACTCTTGGGCTCAAGTGAACTTCTTGCCCCAGGCTCCTGGGTAACTGGGACTATAGACTCCTGACATAACTGCCAGCTATTTTTAGAGATGGGGTCTCACTCTTGCTCAGGCTGGTTTCGAACTACTGAGCTCAGCAGTCCACTTGCCGCCTATTCCTTCTGAAGTCATTTTAAATTCAGTATTGTAGGGAAACTTTCAAACTGAAGTATTAAGTGAATTTCCTTACATGCATATATTCATGAATTACTTCCGTAATCCTTAAAGATTTATAAAGAGAAAGGAGAACTCAATTTCTAAATTTAAAAGTTTAAGTTAGTGAATTACTGGCTTCAGTAAGTTTGTGATACCCTATTCAAAACAGCCTTTTGCCTCAATTTAGGTTGTATGTTGATAAAATAATAAATGATACAGTGGAGTGATTAGAGTGAGAAAGCCAATCATTAGTTATATAAGTGTGCCATGAATCTATTCCATTTGGCCTCTACTTACTTTTAAGGACCTTTCGAGTCTTTTGGTAAAATTGAGATGTCACAGCTTGGCAGAATGTCCTCATCTTCATTCCTAGTTGTCAAGTTTATTCTAGTTAGCAGAACAAAGCTGGGCACAGTGGCTCACACTTGTAATCCCAGACTTTAGGAAGCCAGGATAAAGGATTGCTCAGGGCTAGGAGTTTAAGACCAGCCTAGGGAACACAGTGAGACTCCGTCTCTAAAAAAAATTTAAAATTAGCCAGGTGCAGTGACTTGCACCGATAGCCTCAGCTACTCAAGAGGCTGGGGTACAGGGTCTGCTTGAGTCCAGGAGCTTAAGGATACAGTGAGCTATGATTGAGCCATTGCAATCCAGCCTGGGTGACAGAGAGAGACCCCCGTCTCCTTAGAAAACAAAAAAGTCAACACAAAAATATTTACCTTGATGCTTTCTGCTTCTTAGCACTTTATATGAAATTTAAGGTCCTTTTTTTCCCTGCCCAGCAGGCAGTTGAAGTTCAGATAGTTGCTATTCATTGATACTTAGATCTAGAATAATGTCATGCAACATGAGATAAGGAAATTTAAAATAGTTAATTGAACAGTAAGGCAGGAATCTGCACTGAAAAATCAGTAAAATCTCACTGATATGAATTGACTGAAGAGGTGTTAAAGAGAGTTTATATTAAAGCGTGTATTTGAAGTCCATTTTATTAATAAAGTATTTATAAAAATTAGTGTAGGAGCAGTTCTTTAGTATTGCTTTTAATGACTTCAAAAGGAGAAAATAGTGACATTTAATGACTTTAAAGGGTAAAAGTGGACCTACTAAGATTCTACAAGAATAGAAATATTCATGTAAGCTCAAAATAAATATACTCAAGTACATGTTCACAATAGTGAAAAACATCTATGTATGCTATAATATGTAACTGATCTCTGGTGTATTAAGTAGAAAAAGGACTGTGGAATAGTACTTGTACAGCTCATTTTGTTTTTAAGAAGAATCTCTTACACAAGTTAGCTAGGGGACAACTTACAAACACAGAAGTGCAAAGTGAATTTTTTTTATAAGAATGTATTCATGGATTATGTATGTGCTCCTCAACAAGATTTATCAAGAAAAAAGATAGGCCAGGCGCGGTGGCTCACGCCTATAATTCTAGCACCCATGGGAGGCCAAGGCAGGTGGACTGCTAGAGCTCAGGAGTTGAGATCAATCTGAGTAAGAGCAAGACCTCAATACTACTTAAAAATAGAAAAACTAGCTGGGAGTCATGGCAAGTGCCTATAGTCCTAGCTGTTGGGGAGACTGAGGCAAGAGGATTGCTGACGCCCAAGAGTTTGAGGTTGCTGTGAACTATGACGCAGTGGCACTCTATCACAGGTGACAAAGTGAGACTGTGTCTCGAAGAAAAAAACAGGAAAAAAGAGCAATCAGTTCTAAATACAATGCTTAACATAATAGTTATCACTCACAGTGCTATGCCTTGAACATTTCAGATGTTTTACATGAATTAAACCTTTTAAAGTAATGAGGACCCCTTAAGGCAGGGGTCCTCAAACTTTTTAAACAGGGGGCCAGTTCACTGTCCCTCAGATTGTTGGCCCCAGGATGAGTTGGCTGCTAAGCAGGACAGGCAGTGGTGGCAAAAACACCCGGCTGGCTGGATAAATGTCCTTGGTGGGCTGCATGTGGTCTGCGGGCCGTAGTTTGAGGATACCTGCCTTAAGGTGATAAGTAATCTACTGTTACTGACTTTAGCTGCTGCTTTTTCTGCCTTCTAGTATGTATTTCTAGTATGTTTTGAGAAAACAGTATTTTGGTTTTGTTTTTCAGTTTGGCACTTTATATTGCCAAATCTCACCAATTAGAACGTAAGTAGTAATAGCAAAGAAGTAGTTTGGAAGTTGTGGTGTTATTTTTATTTTTGTCTTTCAGAAATTGGAGATATTGCTGGTGTTGCTGATGTTACAATCAGACAGTCCTACAGGCTAATCTATCCTCGAGCCCCAGATCTGTTCCCGACAGACTTCAAATTTGACACCCCAGTGGATAAACTACCACAGCTATAATTTAAGGTGGCTACTGTCAAACTCCGAGGAACATGGAACTTTGCCTGTTGTACATAGCCAATACTAAGTGCTGGGTTGAGCCTCTAATGAGAAAACAAAGATATGGTACGCATTCCAAGGCTAAATATTATTGCTTGGCATTCTGTATGTATATACTAGTGAAACATATTTAATGATTTAAATTTCTTATTGAATTTTCTTTCTTTTGTAGCAATCTAGGAAACTGTATTTTGGAAAATTCTTGAATAAAACATTTTTCAAAACTACAGTTTTTGTTATGATTATATGTTATGCAATATTTATGATATATAATTATAAATAATGTAAATCATTACAGCTAATAAAGTTGATAGAAGTCCTCATTTTTCATTATTTTACTTTTTAACTTCAATAAAGTTATGGAAATAGGAAAAACTTTTGAGAACCATTATTAACAACAATATATTTAGTTTAGAGTTGGAAAGCATATGTATATGAGATGTATATATGTATTAAAAAGTAAAACGTGATGAGCCTGGACCTTGCAAGGCACCACCTTGAGAGAGATTAGAATGTTGAAGTGTCTTTGTCAGTGAGCTTATTGAGCAGAGATGATGATCCAGGTAAACATAGCAGTAGATAACAGATTTTAATTTCTGGGTAACATTTCATTTTGTAGAATCTGCATATCTATGAATTTATTTTTATTCTTTGTTGGGATACTCATAGGTTAAAGAGTATTTAGGCTTGGCGCCTGTGGCTCAAGTGGCTAGGGTGCCAGCCACATACACCTAAGGTGACAGGTTTGAATCCAGCCTGGGCCTGCCAAAAACAACAATGACGGCTGCAACCAAAAAATAGCCCGGTGTTGTGGCGGGTGCCTGTGGTCCCAGCTACCTGGGAGACTAAGGCAAGAGAATTGCTTGAGCCCAGGAATTAGAGGTTGCTGTGAGCTGTGATGCCACAGTACTCTACCCAGGTGGATAGCTTGAGGCTCTGTCTCAAAAAAAAAAAAAAAAGAGTATTTAAAATGGAGATCACTGGGCCCTGGGAATTGCCAGGAATTTTTAAAATCAGCACCACTAGGTGATTGTGAGTATTCAGTATTTCGTATATCACTCTTTGGGGAACAGTGATTAGGGTCTTTTGACTGCTAGGCACCATAAGAGAAGACCAGCCTTTTGCCCTTATATCCGGTAAGTAGTTTGTACAGGGGTCCATAGTAGATACCACCACTGTAAACTGCACTGCTGTGAAAACAGGTTGTCAGTGGTTTTTTTATTCTGTAAATTTAGCACTAAGGAAGACAATTTTCTGTTGCAGCCTGGTAGGCAAGTTCAAACTCTGGTCCATCGGAAGGCTTTCTTCCCCTTTAGAAGATCTGACCTTTACTGTCAGCCTATTGACCATGGAAAGAAGGTAGGCACAGTGAAGGCAAATGGCATCACAAGAATTTGATAATTCAACTGGGCACAGTGGCTCACACCTGTAATCCTAGCACTCCAGGAGACTGAGGCAGCTGAATTGCTTAAGTTCACTAGTTCCCAGACCAGCTTGAGCAAGATCTCATATGTTAAAAAATAGTCTGGGGTTGTGGTGGGCCCCTGTAGTCCCAGCTACATGGGAGGCTGAGGCAAGAGGATCACTTGAGCCCAAGAGTTTGAGGTTGCTGTGAGTTACGACCCCAGGGCACTCTACCGAGGGTGACAAAGTGAGACTGTGTCAAAAAATTATATATAATTGCAAGTCTAGCAATGAAATTTATACTCCAGGCAGGTAGAACCTGTTCCACCCAAAGTGAGTCCTAGGAAGAAGGGACCTTGGATTGCACTATTTTTGGTCCCCAGCACCACACATCCCTGTGTCTCTGCATGTGGGCCCAAAGCAGCAGTGGCCTGTGGTGGTCCCAGGCTCCAGTGACCAAGCCATAACTCCGGCTTGGTGTGGACTGTGAGCCACAACCACAAAACTAGATCTTTTTTCAGTTAGTAAAGATCAACATAAGCATCATAAAAAAATTGGAAAATACATAATGAGAACAGCCTTAAGTCACTCAGAAATAACCATTATTTGTGATTTTTTCTTCAGCTTTTGCTGTGCATTATTTTCTTAAATATAATTGAGAGCAATATTTGTTAATATTTTCATTTTCCTGGTTAGAAAAATGTATTGGTTATCTCTAAAAATGCAGAAAAAGGGAGAAGAGAAATTTAGCCCCTGCCACTCATGTGAACATCTTGGCCTGTTTTTGTTTTTGTTTTCTATACATTTATAAAACTTGGATCAGTAAAACCGATTTTAAGGATTGATTTGAGCCTTCCCTCGCCCCAACCATCTCCGTCCACAGGGAGGGGTCGGGAGCTCGGGTGGCTTCTGTGCACAGGCTCCGCCTCTGCGGCTGCTGGGATTCTGGAAGCTAAAGGAGCAAGATTTTGTGAGAACCAGCCCTTCTGTGGCCTCACTCTCCAGAAATGAGCTGCCGCTGCCACCCAGGCCTCCTGGTGGCCAGGTGTGCTCACCTACAGAGCTGGTCACCAAAGCCTGTGGGAAGAACTGCAGGAGAAGCCAGAACAGGGGCATGGGGACGCAAAGGCCCTTCGCAGACAGGGTGTGGGAGGAGGGACCGGACTTCAGCAGTTTGTGCACGCGGCTTCCTCCAAGCCCACAAGTTGGATCATGACGACGCCCTGCGACTCCTGGTCAACTGCTGCAGCTGCGGGCAAAGCTGGCCCCAAGTCTTCCATAACCCGAAGCCGGCAGCCTTAAGGGTGGCCCCGCTTCTGGCTTCCTCGCGGTGCTGGCTCCCAGCCCCCAGAGCTGCCATGTCTCCTGGATAGGTGGACACCAGTCAAGGTTACAGTGTCCGATTACTGAAAACAGCCGAGCTATAAACCAGTTCAGACCATTGGCTCCCATGTGTAATCCCAAGAGGCCGAGAAGGGTGGATCCCTTGAGCTCATGAGTTCGACACCAGCCTGAACAAGAGCATCATTAACCATCATTCATGGCAGACACCTGTAGGCCCAGCTACTCGAGAAATTGAAGCACTGCGCTCTAGGGTCTAGGCTGACAACACTGCACTTTAGGCTGGGGCAGCAGTCTGAGACTGTCTCCAGAAAAAGAAGAAAAATTTAATCTGAAGGTGAATGGAATTGTAATTCCTGCAGATTACAAAGGAGTGAAGCTTATCAAAACATCTCATTTGGGCCCTTTCATAGCCAAAAGATAACTGGCATCCTCCAGGATGATTTCCCCATTTGAATAAAAGCAGTCCAAGTAGCAAATGAACCTCCAATGTTTCAAGGCATCTTTGCCATCAAAAAACCATTTCTGAAGGAGAAAATAGCAAACAGACTCTTCCTTCATTGTCTGATTTGACCCCGCCCATCCCAACCTTCCAAGAAACTTCTCCCCAAGGAGTCTGGGGGCATAGCTGGGAAGCGGAACACTGCCACCCAGAACACAGCACTGCTGGCCTCCGAGGACGACTTTCTCAAAGAGTATTGCCAACCTTCTCCTATTTGTGACAGCAGCGTGGGCCATGTGCTGCTGCCTGAGGGACAGATGTGCAGTGTGATGACTCCATGCAGGTAAAATGAGGCTGGGTTAAATGAGGTGTAGGGCCCTTGTGGCTGCTGAGCTGGGATTTGCTTTAGTTACCAAAATCACAGCAGTTATTAGGCAGTCCCCCAGGTTGCCATCTTCAAATCCTTTTCCTTGGAGAGGAACAAGGAAAACTTAAGGTGCCAAGGATTCAGTCTTGTGCCTTGTAATGACATTGCAGTGGGGAGGAACAGCCCTAGAGATTTGAGGGTTAGCCAGGCATGGGTTATAGGCTACTTGAATTATTCCATGGAAGACATGGAAAATGTCCCCAGTGATGCCTACATGTTTAGAATCCCCATTTGCCAGGTGACGCCTGTGGCTCAAAGGAGTGGGGTGCCAGCCCCATATGCCGGAGGTGGTGGGTTCAAACCCAGCTCTGGCCAAAAACTGCAAAAAAAAAAAAAAAAAAAACAAACCCTGTTTGCAACAATTAATTTGGAAGCTGTTATCTGGGTGTTCTGGTGGGGTTTGGGGTTTTTGTTTGGTTTTGGTTTTTGGTCTAGTTTTAGTGCATCTTGGAAGCAAGAAAAATCAGGATCAAAGTCACTTTGGTCCCATTTTCCAGAACACAACCTGGCTGTCATTGGCTAGTCAGCCCTGCTCCTATGAAACACTTGGGCCGGGCAGTGCCTGGCTCAAAGGAGTAGGGCACCGACCCCACTTGCTGAAGGTGGTGGGTTCAAACCCAGCCCCAGCCAAAAAAAAAAAAAAGCCACTTGGGCTAAGGCTGCAAAGTGGTTTAATGCGAGGGAGCTTTGGGAGTTTGCCTTTTACATGAAGCTTCACCACAGACCTCTATGGCTCATTAGGGAACTTAACACTTGGGGTCCAGGCCCCAAAGCACAGTAAATATAATGGGTTTTCTTTAACTCTGATTTTTTTTTTTGATCAGCCTAATTTGTGTGCTCTGGAAAAAGGTTGAAAACACTGCACTGCATCATCCCACTGAAGCTCATTTCATAGGCTCTTGCCTTAAGATCGATGTTAATTATACCCTTCAAATTGAATTTCATCCAACTACTGAAGAGAATGTTTAAATGCAAAACTTGTATTTGGCTTCTTGAAGAAAGCTGTGGAGTGTCTTTGAATTATTTTTAAGTCAGCCCAGGTGACAAGGAGTTAACAGCTAGAAGTTTACCCCTTCCTTCAAACTAAATGCTTCTTAAACTGGGTGCCTCTTGATAGTAAGCCTTTGTGTTCAAAGCAACAAATGTACTATACCCATGGTTGTCTTTGGCTTCTGAGCTAATTTTGTACCACAGGTGCAAGATTTACTTTAATTATCAGGATGAACAGCTGTGGGGGTCAGCCTATTACCCATATGGTCCTAATCCAGCCAAGAGGCCTCTGTGCCCCATGCCAATATTGCCAATTGTCAGTGGCCCTGACTTTTCCTATTGCTGGAGTTTTAATCTCATCTGCCAGTTGTAGAGTTATTGAGTGATTCCCTGATCCCCTTAACACCGCCTTCCTAGATATTTACACACACGCACCCTTCATTGGATCTCAACTACAGGCGTCCCTGCAAGACCACCATCAGCTGATCTCCAGGCCATAGAGGCCCCAGCATCTTCCACAAGTACAAACTTCCACTCATAACCCTCACTGGCTTTTCTCGGGGTGGGAGCTCAAGGGTGGGTATTTAAACTGCCATTTCAGGAACCTCAAGCTTGCATTTGGTGAAAGAGGAGGGAAAGGTGACTCTGAGAAGGAAAACGTTTTCCCCTACTCACACTGCTCAACACAACACTCTGACACCTTGTGTGGGGGGCATTTCCCAACACATGCCGGGCAGTTCTCCAGCGGACACCAGCTGGGTGCCCTGTAATTCAATTCAATTCTGACACACTCAGTCCCACAAGAACTTCCCCACCCCAATTTCAGACATCACTCACAAGTATATGTAGTGGGCTGTCATCTATAATTTCCACTTTAAATTGGGGCTCACAGCCCCCTCCTTAGGTTTCTTTAATTTGCTAGGGCCGCCCATGGAACTCAGGGAAACACAATTACTAGTTTATTGGAAAGGACATTATAAAGGATACAGACGAACAGCCTATGGGAAGGGGTGCTGAGCTTCCTTGGTCTGGGCACACCACCTCCAGCTTCCTTACAGGGAAGCTCGCTGAGACTTCTTGTTTCGGGATTTTTATGGAGGCTTCATGATGTAGGGCAGTGGTTCTCAACCTTCCTAATGCTGCAGTGTATTTTCATTGTTAAAAAGGGGTTGCAACCCACAGGTTGAGAACTGTTGATATAGGGCATGATGGATTGATTACATCAGTGGCCGCTGGCATCAACTCAACCTTCAGCAACTGTGGACCCAGGGAGGATGGGCCTCCACCCCTTAATCACATGATTGGTTCCCCAGGCAACCAGCCCCCATCCCTGCTAACAATCACTTCATTGGAACAAAAGGTGTTCCTATCACCCAGAAAATTGCAAGAGAACTAATAGCTGTGTCAGACTGTCTGATCCTATCCAAGAGTCAAACTAAATACCAAGACCTCAAGGAAGTCTACTGTTAATCTGGTTTCTCTGGGTTTCCTTCCACTAGAAGAACCTTGACGACACTGTAATCTCACTGCCAAGTGACTTACAGGAACCTCCAGTTGATTGTAAGCTCTATGGAGGCAGTGACTTTGTCTTTCCTGTCTTGTCCACACCAACCACAATACCTAGTGGCCAGTAATTAGAATATCTGTACACTGCATGAACAAACATCAGACTTTATTTCAAATTCTAGTCAAGCCATATATAACAAGACTATTCCTCCCTTCAGCTAAGTCACAATTTTTCTCCTACCTTTGATACTATAAAACTTCACTGTAAAGGGAGTTCTTTGAACTTTGTTTCTCTTTGAAACTTGACTATAATAAAGAGGGTTTATATTTTGGGGTTGGGAACCACACTAGAGTATAAGCTTATGACTAAAACTTTATTCATTTAGAGATAAAATGATAAAGCACTAAAATATTTAAGATTTACCTTCCCATTCTATGTGAGTTTCTAAAACCAGAAGTAGATCTTAGTTATAAAAAGAAATGTCAATTCTTACTCTGAAGATGGCTCTGGAACTATTTCAGAAGAACAAAATTATCTGGTTTGGGAAAAGTCCACCTTGTATTATCTAAAATAGTGATCTGAAATAAAAATGATTTCTGTAAATTTTTTTATTTTGAGTGTGGTGGTTCACACTTGTGATCCTGGCACTTTGAGAGGCCACGATGGTAGGATCTCTTGAAGCCAGGAGTTCAAGACAAGCCTGGACAACATAGGAAGACCCCTTTTTCTACCAAAAATAAAACAAATCAGCCAGGTGTGGTGGGGTACACCCATAGGTCCAGCTACTTGGGAGGCTGAGGCAGGAGGAGGCCAGGAGTCTGAGGTTACAGTGAGCTATGATTACATCACTGCTTAAAAAAAAATACATAATACTTTCTTTTGGTTGTCTTTGGCTTAAAACTGAAAAGACAGTTCAGAATCCTGAAGAGAAAAAGAGGTGTGGTTATTTATACCTGCAGTCTTACCACTATGGAAGGCCAAGGCAGGTGGATCACCTGAGCAAGAGTGAGACCCTGTCTCTAAAAATAGAAAAACCAGCCAGGCATCATGACTGGCACCTGTAATCCCAGCAGGTGGGAGGCTGAGGCAGGTGAATTGCTTGAGCTCAGGAATTCGAAACCAGCCTGAGCAAGAGCAAAATCTCATCTCTTCTAAAAATAGAACAACTAGTCAGATGTGGTGGTGGGCACCTGTAGTCCCAGCTACTTGGGAGGCTGAGGCAAGAGGATTGCTTGAGCCCAGGAGTCTGAGGTTGAGTCTGAGGTTGCTGTGAGCTGTGATGCCATATTACTCTAGCCAGGGTGACAGAGTGAGACTCTGTCTCAAAATAAATAAATAAAATAAAAATAAAAAGGAGTTAGGAGTTAAGCAGGGAAGGGCACATGGCATTCACAGCAAAAGCCAAGGCAGCCTCCAGGTTCCCCAGGCAGCTGCCGCTGTGGCACAGGCAGCAGCTCCTTCCTGGCCCAATCCTGCACAGAGGCTTTGGATGTCAGTCCTAGAAATTCAGTCTGGAGTCTGTTTCTTCAGTCCACCCAATGTTTCTGTTAGTCATTTAATACCTAAACCTAAATGCTTTTTAGAGGGAATTCTGTCTTCTGCAATTCCTGAAGAATAGGAGGGGAAAAGGCAGATCAAAGTGATGGAAGCCCAGTGGTCCAGGGCCCTCTCCCAGGGAGGGGGCCTGCACTGTGGGTCGGCCGGAAAGGGAAGCCCAGAGTGGGCGGCAGCAGTGCATACTGGTCCTAAATTGGACACAAGTTGATGTGATGGTTTCACTTCTGAGGCAAGAAAATATGAGACTTTTTTGTGATCAAGGTTCTTCCAGAAATGGAATATGAGGTCTGATGATTCAGTTGGTGAACTCATCCTAGAGAAAGTGCTCCATACGCAGTGCCGAGTATCACCACAGTCACATTCAGAGGACTCCTCCGGCCATCTGGTGGCCGTGCTGATATTCAGCAATGAGATATGTAGCACTTTTTTTTAGGATTTCGTGAACTTAACTGTCCTATCTTGTGTACAGATCACTTTTGATTGGCTGTGGCACTTGCACCTGATACTTCCATGCCATGGTCTGGTATCCTGGATCTCTGGCTGTCTGCTTGTATGTGCTCATGCCTGGGAGAGACATGGTTATTTGAACAGAGGACGATGTTTTACAGATTACTCCACAAAATTGTATTACCCTGACAATATCAAACAGGTATTTAATTCACGCAAATGCAACTGTGCCCACTTGGCACGCACAGACACACAGGAGAGAAAGAGAAATAATTTAAATAGTGTAACCAATCTTACCCCTTGTTCTAATGAGCACGACCAGGGAGCCGAGTTTACCGTCCCTCAGCTGGTCTCAATTTCTTAATGTCACGGAGTAAGTACATCTCAGTGTGTTAAGTGATTCTGGCACTTAAAGTTACAAAAACCACATTAAATTCATGATTGGCCAATTTTAAACACACAATCTGTGCCTATACTTTGTAACACATTGTAAGAAAATGAGGTTTTCAAATTTTAAGCTTCCCACTAAGAAGGTGAAGTTGACTGCGTTTTTATGGATCAGTTAAAGAATTTCAAGGAGAATTATGATTGTATGCAATTTGTACTGTACTTAATTTTAAATTAGTTTTATTGCAAAGACTAAACTTTAGTTATAAGCAAATTCACACATGGTAAACTACTCCAAATAATGCTGGATTAAGGAAATGTTTCTGTATAGTTTTTCTGATATCTTTTGGGGTGGACCACTTCACAGAAAGTTATTTTAGAATTTATAATTCCATGAAAACATTAGTACATGAGTCCTACTCCTGTTACGATTTTAACTGTCTTGCTGACTGGACAAGATGTGATTACTTATAAAGCAGATTACATCTATAAATATAGAAAAGGGTAAGTCTTGTCTATTTCCTGGAAAGAAAATGGACTCTTCCTTAGTATATTTGGATAGCTTGTTTCCTTATAATGACTTTTAATAATTAATATGCTGAAATACAAATTCTGGTCATTTTTATTGCTTTAGCAACAAAGTCAGCTGTTATAAGTATAGAATTTCCATACAAATGTTACAAATGTAAAAACTGAATTGTAGATAATTGACATCAAGTGATTTTTAAAACCTTCTATTTTTTAGTTTGTTGTATTTGTTTTTTCTTTTTTGCGGCCGAGTCTCACTCCCTTGCCCTAGGTAGAGTGCCATGGTATCATCATACTCCGGGGTTCCAGCGATCTTCTGCCTCAGTCTCCCAAATGGCTGAGAGCAGAGGCACCTGCCACCACGCCTGGCTAGTTTTCTCTAGAAAACTAAAGAGTTTTCAGTAGAGTCGGGGTCTGACTGTTGCTCAGGCTGGTCCTGAACTCCCACCTCAGCCTCCAGAGGGCCATAGTGCCCGGCATGTGATTCGTCCCTTTCATGTTTTCTATTGTCCCCTATAGCTGCAGCTGATTTTCATTGCTTTATAATATTTCAAGGAATAATATACCGTTTTGTAATAAACCATTCTCTTCCAATGATGAGCATTTGATCCCAGTTTTTGCTATACAAACTATGAACGTTTTTCTTCGTGACGTTTGGCAAACATGCATGAGCTTCTTTGGGATGCAAGTAGAATCCTTGGGTGCGTGTGTTCAAGCTTTACAAAACAGTACCAAATTGTTTTTCCAAAGGAGTTATCTCTTTACACTCTCCACAGCAATTTTAAGGGAGCTCATTGTTCCACTCCATGCACTTAATATGGTCAGATTTTTAAATTAGTTTTGTTGCTTTTGCATCAATGGACGCAAAACAGTATCTCAGGGTGGTCTTGATTTGTAGTTCTCTGGTTACTGTTTAGATTGGGCACGTTTGCTGTCTATGTGCAATGCCCATTTACATTTTTTTGACCTTTTCCATTGTGCTTTTTCCTTATTGAGGTTTTTTTTTTTTTTTTTTGAGACAGAGCCTCAAGCTGTCCTCCTGGGTAGAGTGCTGTGGCATTACAGCTCACAGCAACCTCCAACTTCTAGGCTCAAGTGAGTCTCCTGCCTCAGCCTCCCAAGTATTTGGGACCACAGGTGCCCACCACAACGCCTGACTATTTTTTTGTTTTTTGGTTTCAGCCGTCATTGTTGTTTGGTGGGTCTGGGCTGGATTCAAACCCGCCACCTTAGGTGTATGTGGCTGGCGCCTTAGCCACTTGAGCCACAGGTGTTGAGCCCCTTATTGAGTTTTAAGTGTTAGCTATTAATTTTCTTTAACACATGCAATGAGAATTATCTTCTAGTTTGAGCCTTGTCTTTTAACTTTTTTTGTGGTGTCATTTGATAAATACAAGTTCTTAATTTTATTATAGTTGAATTTCTCAATCTTTCTAATATTGTAGTGCTTTCTTCTCCTATACACATGTTCTCAATGTTTTTAGTTTTATCTTTGACGGGCAATGTTTAATCCATTTGAAATATTTATGTATAGTGTGACGGAAGAATTCAGTTTCTCTTTCCATATGGGTATGTTCTTAACTCTATTTACGGAACATTTTCTTCTTTTGCCACTGAATTATGTTACTTTTTTACATATTAAGGTTCCAGATAAGTGTGTGGGTCTGTTTCTTGACTCTCTACACTCCTACTTGTAATAGGCAGAGTGCAAATACACTTCTATAAATCATATCTATTTATAAATTACATATTAATTATATAAGTAATATGACTGCTACTATAATTGCTATACCTTTTAAAGTCTTGGTATCTGCTAAGACAAATTCTCTTTTTTCTTCTTTAGGAATTTAACTATTTTTGATCCTTTGCTCTTCTGTATATAAATATTAGAATGCTGGTGAGTGCAGTGGCTCCATCTGTAATCCTAGCACTCTGGGAGGCTAAGGTGGGGTGGAGGGTGGGACCTTTTGAGCTCAGTTTGAGGCCAGCCTGAGCAAGAGGGAGACCTTATCTCTACTAAAAATAGAAAAACCAGTCGGGCCTGGTGGCGCATGCATCTAAAGCCAGCTACTCTCTCTTGAGACAAGAGCGTTTGAAATTGCTGTGAGTATTGATGATACTATTGCATTCTACCCAGAGGACAGAGTCAGATTCTGTCTCAAAAAGAAAAAAAAAAACAAACTGGAATGCATTTGTAAAGTTCCATTAAGAAATTATTTGGATTCTGATTGGGGTTCTGTAGGATCAATAGCACAATTTGAGGAAAACCAAGGTATTTCTACATTTACTCAGGTCTTTTTTAATGTCTCCTTGTAAAGATTATTATTTTTTTACAGGTATGTCTTGTACATCTCTCGTTATCTTTATTTCAAGGTAACTTAGTTTTGTTGGTATTGTAAATGTTGTGTTTTTTGAACATTTTGTATGCTAGTTGTTTGATGATGGTGCATACACATGCCACCGACTTCTTGAACAGAAGCTTCTCTGAAGAAGACAGGTGCATGCCTTACAAACACATGAAAAAATGCTCATTGTCTTTAATCATCAGAGAAATGCAAATCAAAACCACTGTATCACAGCAAGATTAGCCCACATCATAAAGTCATAAAAAGATGCTGGCATGGATGTGGAGAGAAGGGAACACTTCTGCACTGCTGGTGGGATTGCAAACTAATACAGCCTTTTTGGAGAGAAATATGGAGAATCTTCAAAGATCTCAAAGTAGGCCTTCTATTTGATCCTGCAATCCCATTACTAGGTATTTATCCAGGAGAACAAAAATCATTTTACCACAAAGACATTTGCACCAGAATGTTTATTGTGGCTCAATTCATAATTGCCAAGTCATGGAAGCAATCTAAGTGCTCCTCAATCCATGAATGGGTCAACAAACTGTGGCATATGGATACCATGGAATATTATGCAGCCATTAAAAAAAGATGGAGACTTTACATCTTTTACATTTATCTGGATGGAGTTGAAACAAATTCTTCTTAGTAAAGTATTGCAAGAATGGAAAAATAAATATCTAAAAATAAATGTACTATATACTAATATATCAATATATAAACAATCACATGATCATAAGGACAAAAAACCACTAACATAATCTAGTTTGGGGTAGAGGGAAATGGGAGAGGGAGAGGGAGGGGAGGACAATTGGCAGAAGGAGGGAGGGCATGAGGCAGGATTTCACCTATGTGCACATTGTGAAGGGTGTATAACACGCCCCAGATGAGGGGCCATTTTACAAATGGAACTGTACCCTGGAAGTGAGAACAATGTAAAAAAATTTGTACCCTCATATTAATTTGAAATAAAAGAAAATTTGTTAGGATTCACTTGTAAAACAATCTAAACCTAGTGTTTTCTTTGTGGGCCTTTAATTTACTAATTATGAGATTATTTGGTTTTATCATTTCTTCTAGATTGGTATTATTGTATTTTTGAAGAAATACCTTTATTAAATTTTCAAATTATTTGCGTAATAGTATTTTAAAAAATGTTTGCTGTATTTGTATTTACATTTATAACAGTATTTATGCCTTCTCTTATTTTTATCTTTATCTTATTCTGTTTTGTTAGCATTTTCAAAGAAGCTGTCTTTATTTTAGTGTGTATGGATTTATTCTGTTGTTCTAACTTCTTAAGCTGAACGTTGCGATGAGTTTTTAACCTTCCTTTCATAGCATTTAGTGGGTAAGGTTCCAGGGAAGCACTCCTGCTGCTGCGTCCCTCAAGGAGTGTTATGTAGGGTTTTTACTACTATTCAGTTCTTAGTAATTAGTTACTGGTATGATTTCTTCCTTTGACTTATTTAAAATCTTCACATATATATTTCTAACCAGAAATATAATGAAATTTGTCTAACTATTCTTTGTAATTTTGTGATTTGTTTTATGGCTTGATTTGTATCAGTGCTCCATGTGTGCTTGAAAAGAATGGAGAGTCTCAACTGCTAGATGGAGAATTCTACATAAGCTCATTGGAGAGAGCTTGACATTTTGTTCAAACATTGCTTATCTTTGCAGATCTTAAAATGTTTGTTGACCTATCAATAGTGGGAGTTGAAATCTGCTAATACAGGTTAAGCATCTCTAATCTGAAAATACATAATGCTCCCAAATCCAAAAGCAGCACTTGTTTGTCTGTAACAGAAAGTTAAGCTGTTGGAGAAACTATAGGGATGTCAGTATGAAACATCTTACAGAAGAGTATGGTGTTGTGATGGCTTGAAGAATCAGAAGGATAAACTGTTGAAGTTCTATGCTGAAATGAATGAACAGAGTTAACAAAAAATAGAAAAACACTGCATAACGTGAGAAATGATTATCTCAATTGTATATTCAAAGAGTGGATCCACCAACATCACAGTGAACACATGTCACTTGGTGAAGATCTACCATGATGAACTAAGAACTGAAGAGAACTATGAACATTCAACAGGCTGGTCGCAGAAACTTAAAAACACAGCATTAAACCTTTAAAGATCTGTGGTGATATAAAGCATCTGCTATCATGGAGCAGCAGAGAAAGTCATTGATGGGTTTGCCAGGGTCATCACTGAAGAAAATCTAATGTTAGAACAAGTCTGTAACGCTGACGAAACATCACTGCTTGGCTGTTACTTCCCCCAGAAAGACACGCTGCCATGTGGCAGCCCCTGTGGGCCTTAAGGACTCCAATGACAAAGTAACTGCTGGGGCGTGTGCTATTGCAAGTGTAAACTTCCTCTTTTCAAGGGCAAGTGAGTTTCCTCCCAGACCATTATTATGCTAACAAAAAGGTATGGTTCACCTGGGACATCTTTTCTGATTGGTTTCATAATTTGTACCAGCAGCTTGTGCTCACTGCCAAAGCCGGACTGCAGGGAAACTACAAGGTCTTGCTATCCCTCCACAACTGCTCTGCTCAGGCTTCAGCTGAAACTCTCATTGAAAATGTTTCTGTCATGTACTTTCCCCAAATGTGACTTCACTAATTCAGCCATGTGATCAGGGCATCCTTAGACCCATGACGAATAAACATTAAAAACACTCTGCTGAACAGCATGCTGGCAGCAGTGAAGAGTGTCAAGGGTGTGGAAGGCTTTCAAAAGAAGTTTGGCATGAAGGACACTGTATATGCTGTTAGTACTTGGAACCCAGGGATGAAAGATAAAATTGTGCATGCCTGGCATAACCCATGTCCTGCTACTATGTCGTGTTGATAAGGTGGTGACTTTGAAATATTCTGTATGTCAAGTGAGAATACGATGATGTCTGACTTCCCTACATAACAAAAAATATACCTTCAGTATCTCTCAGTAAACTAGAAGTACATGTTGAATTAGTTTTTTTTATATCACTAAGGCTCCAGTCATTCACTTATTTACCAATGGAGAAATAGCCAAATGGCTGTGAATCAAGGTGACTGGGGGAATAGTGATGAATGATGTGATGGGCTGAGTGATGGAGTAGAGCAGCATTTATTGATAACAGAACAAGTAATCATGTCAGTTCACAAAATCAGAGTCACTTGTAAGACAAAAAAGTTGTTAATGAGACAGGTGACTCTGGAGGCAACATTTAAAAAAACCATTCAGCAGACTGCCTCCCCAGCCCTCTGGCTCTCACTTCCTGATGTTTCTTCTCACCTACCAGGGAAAGACAATCCACAGTGACCTTTTAAGGAAAACACAGCACTGGGAATGGAGGCTGAGAGCTGCCACTGTTTGTTGTTGCTGGTTCAACACTAATGCCAGGGTGGTGCCTGTGGCTCAAGGAGTAGGGCACCGGCTCCATATATCACAGGTAGTGGGTTCAAACCCAGCCCCGGCCAAAAAGCTGCAAACAAACAAACAAAAAAACACTAATGCAGTATGCTGCTCAGTTACCCTCAACACTTCCCCCATCCCCCTATTGTTATTTTTTAAGGTTAAGTACTTGTGTGTGAATAAATGGAAGGAAATGACTGCTTACTGGAGGCATATAAATGGAGTCAAGGGTGATGGTGATGCCAAACCACCACAGACTGTCAACACAGGTGGCAAAGGTGGTGACACGCTTCCTTTCTGATGGCTCAATGTACATCAATTTTGTTTCATTGCATAAAGTAATTAAAATTAACCTAAGGCTATGCATATAAGGCTTATATCTAAGTGAATTTCATGTTTAGGCCTGGATCCTATCCATCCTATATTATTATGTATATGTAAATTTCCCCAAATTTGAAAAAATATATGAAATTTGAAACACTTCAGGCACTAAATATTTTGCATGAAGAAGACTCAACCTGCTCAGGAGGCTGAGGCAAGAGAATCACCTAAGCCCAAGAGCTGGAGGTTGCTGTGAGCTGTGATGCCACAGCACTCTACCCAGGGTGACAGAGTGTGACTGTTTCTTGGGGGAAAAAAAAAAAAAAAAATATATATATATATATATATATATATATACACATACATACTCAATCTGTATGACAGACATTTTTTTCAGTTCCTTCAAGAATTTTTGCCTTCTGTATTTGAAGATTTTATTATAGATTAAAATTATTAAAAATTATTTGCAATACAATAGATTGATGTTTGTTTTCTAATCTCAGGATAATAATCCACTGCTTCCACTGTTGCAATTGAGAAGTCAGCTGTTAGTCTTTCCTTTACAATTAGTCCATTCTCTCTGGGTGATTTCAAGATAACTGTCTCGGGTGCTTGGCAATTTCACAATGGTTTTATTTATCCTGTTTGAAAAATATGGTACCGTTTGGATGTTTGTCATCAACTCTGGAAAATATGTATTATGTTATTATTGTTTTTCCCTCCTTTCTCCTGGGTCTCTATTCCATCTTTCATATCTCTTAATCTCTCTTTTCTATTTTCCTTTATTTGGGATTAATTTTTCTGATATAGTTTTTAGTTTTCCTGATTGTTCTCTTCAACTGTCCAATCTGTTGTTTAATCCTTCTACTAAGTATCACATTTGAATGATTATATTTTTTGGTTTTGGATTTTACAAATATTGGTTAATTTCTTTAGAATTTTCATTTTACATATTTATCCGGTAATTTAGGTATATACAAATTTTATACATAGTCATTCTGTAATTTATATCTGAGAATTCTAATATATGCAATCTTTAAGAGGAGATATCTAAATTTGTTATTTCTGTTGGCTCTTACTCAAGGTAACTTGCTGTCTGGTGTTGGGAGATCTTTGGCAGTGTATTACTTGATTAAAAACATTATTTAAGAGACAGGGTCTTCAGGGCCTTGCTCTGCCACCTAGGCTGGAATGCAGTGGCATGATCATAGCTTACTGCAGCCCTGAATTCCTAGGCTCAAGCCATCCTCCTGCCTCAACTTGCCCAGTAGCCAGGGATTACAGGTGTGAGACAGTGCGATCTTAATCTGTGTAAATCAAATGGTCCTATTCTTTGCCTCAAGAGTTATTTGCTTCTGCTGGCAGGAAGAGTGTGATGTGCAAAGTGGAATTTGAGCTCTTACAGAGGACTTATGCACAGAAGGTGTAAATCGGGCTGCTATTGGTGACCAATTCTTCTGGGTCCCCGCATTTCCCAAACCAGCTCCTTCCCCTCTGACTTCTATCCTCTCCAACATCCTGCTGCTCTGACTTACTCTGTCAACTCCACTTCCAGCCCTAACCTACTTTGGGCTGGGGCACACTCACCCTATATCTTGGGTGCTGCCATCCAAACTTGTTCAGGCTCTTGCTCAAGTTTGCTTGTTTTGGGCTTGGTGCCTGTACCTCAGTGAGTAGGGCACCGGCCACATACACTGAAGCCTGTGGGTTCGAGCCCAGCCCGGACCTGCTAACCAATGACAACTGTAACCAAAAAATAGCTGGGCATTGTGGCAGGTGCCTGTAGTCCCAGCTGCTTGGAAGAATGAGGCAAGAGCATTGGTTAAGCTGAAGAATTTGAGGTTACTGTGAGCTGTGACAGCACAGTACTCTACTGAAGGCGACTAAAAAAAAAAAAGTTTGCTTGTTTTGGGGTGAAGGGCTGCCAGAAATCATTCTTACCTTTGATGAGGCCAGCAATGCTGCAAATTATGTACCTTATTAAGTCTCAGAGTTTCTACTCAGTCATGATACCAGACACAAAAATTAAGCAACAGTTTTGATACTCAGAAGTTATTTAAATACCTCTAATTTTGTGTCTGTGTGTGTATATATATATCTTACTTATTTTAATAATTTAAAAGTCTCTACCCATCATATTTAGGTATAAAGCCTAATAGTTCTGACAAACCCTAAACATAAAAAGATGAATAGAAGGTAAATCAGAATTCTAAATTTTAATTAAGATTATGATCTATGGATTGAATTTGCTCCTTTGGGTTTCTCATATTCACTCCTCCCCTGTTGCTTTGCAAAGACTGGCAGGACCTGGAAAAATTTTCCTAGATTTGAATCTATAAAGCAACTTTAACCAAGTCAATACATAACTCCAATTTCCACTATGTCCTCATTTGTGTTACTGGGAGAGCATGGCTGATTTTGTATATCTAAAATATTCCATTTGTAATTATCAACTATAAAATGGCTAAAATTGTTTTGTCTCTTAAACAAGAAGAAAGTACAGGGTGGCACCTGTGGCTCAAAGGAGTAGGGCGCTGATCCCATATGCTGGAGGTGGTGGGTTCAAGCCCAGCCCCAGCCAAAAACTGCAAAAAAAAAAAAAAAGTAAGTACATATAATACTGGTGGTTATATTAATGCAGGCTGTTCTTCATTTATGAATGCATTGTTGCCCTTTTTTTTCAACTTTCTATTCTCAATATCTAGCCACAGTAAGCATTTCATAAATATTCATCAAATAAAAGAAGCTACTTTTATCGGAGTGGAATACAAACTTTACCATTATTTCCAGTGAAATGGGTTGGAATTTTCATGCCTTGCCCAGGACATAAAGTACTTGCAAGAAAGCTACACTAATTATTCTTTGAGATTTTGAACATGGAAAACCAAAAGCATAGTTTAATCAATAGGAAGTATCTATAAAGAAATAAAAGTTAAAAAAAATAAATTTAAAACCAAAGTTACAAATTTCAAGCTATTTAAACTTTAATTTGTGCATTTGTGGTAACTGAATGACTGCAAAACACTTCTTAGAACACAGTTAAAGGCACATTTCATTTGAATGCATAGTGTACCATTCTAAAATATCTTAATTTCCTTACAAAGTGCTTGAGCAGTCACATACACATACAGTAATAGCAAAATATATTTACACTCTATAAAGCTTAAAATTTTAAATCTAAAATATATATATTTTAAAAACTACAGAAAAAATTAGTGCTTTCTTCAGCTTAATTGTGTGAATATACCCTGCCCTCTAATTTTTTTAGTGATTGACTTCAATTAAAAAACATTCCTGTACATGTTGTAGTTACAAAATGCTATGTCAGTTTTTAATGCTAAAAGCCTAATATTTTAGACACTGCTTTCTTGCGTATTTGAGAACCAGAAAAGGTCAGCAGACTGTACCTCAAAAGTATTTAGTGTTTTATTTTAATGTTGTGTTAACACTCTTTAAATTAAAACCAGACAATTAAGCTAAGTTCCTCTATTGTCCTCTGCCAGGAAGTTAATGGGCATTTTAAAATAACTTTAAGCAACATATTGTTCCCTCTTTCTACAAGGTTTTCTCCCAAAGGATCTTGGGTAATAATCAATTTGGAAAGTAGTATGAATTATCTATGGACAATTTTAATCGTTCTCAGAGTACAATGAATCCTAGCCAACACATCCTAGCAAGGCTGAAATATTTATGAATGTTTTTAGCTCAACTCTCCATAAGGCAATATGCTTTTTCATGTTTATCACTAAGATTTAAACTTGAGCAATTTTTAAGAGATGAGCTCACTGTGATTAAATGCTTTATTCAGAATAGTTAATAGCTTGCTATTCCTGAGGTATAATGACCCTAACATGCTAAGTACAGGATCAAAGATGTTATTATTAAACTAAGACAAAACAATGGAGTGTGGACTAAGAGGGAAAAATACACGTACAATAGAGAAATCACAGGCAAGTGTACAGTCATGGTTTGCAAAAACACATCCCTGTAAGTGTATTAAAAAGCCACAAATGGATCCTCTGAAGAGCTGTAAAAGGATTTTGATCAAATTATTTTTGAGACTTTTGAGGTACAGCTTTAGTGTTATAATAATTTTTTATAAAATATAGACTGTTTTATCAAAAATATTTATACATTCTGTTATAATATATTGCTTTTGCCCTCAATAACTGCCAATATAAAATCTGGATCCAGTGGCCTACAATATACAAATGCACTTAATGTAAATGCTGGAGTTTGAGGTGTCTGCTTGGCCACTGTACAAAAGTGATGAAGTGGTGAAATTAAATAATAAGCCTACAACATAGAATACATTACAACTTGCACATATACATGATCACAGCATGTATACAATAATCCCTACGGTTTAAGAAAGTTATAGTTCCCTTCTACAGCAGACACAAAAACAAGGTGAAGTAGGTTGATACACGTAAAATGAATACCAAAAAAAGGGGGGTAATCAGTTCACTGATTTTGGAAGATGTGACAGAACATACTGAGTGTCTAGACTTTGGGAATGCATACAGGTAACACAGTATCTTGGTTCAGGCTGATCAGAAGTCCCCATTCTTAACATTTTAAGTAAATGCTGGTGTTCCTGTTTGTTTCAGCATTGTTCAATGAACAAAGGTTTGTTTGGCAAGCAGCTCTGTTGGAAAGTTATGAGGCTCTGGTACATGGTTGGTAAAGATAAGGCAGTAAAAAGTTTTCCCCTAATAAATATAGAAAATTTATGAAACAAGACATTAATTCATTCTGTTTTTAAAAAATCAAGCCTAAAAATGTGCATACATTGCCACTATACTTTTTGATATTAATTTCCTTATAAAATAAGAGCATTTGCCTTATTCAAACAGAATCATACTTCATGTGAATAGTAACAGCATTCCAAGCCCTTCTGTTTCTCTCTGTAAAGCATAGTTATGTTATTCATTTTCCTTCCACTTAAGGCAGACGTATGGCAAAGCGAGGTTCTACAAAAAAGTGGTTTTTTTCTTTTTGTAAAATAGACTATTGATCCAAAAGTATTCATTTATGTTGGATTTTCGCGGTTGATGTTTGTTCAGCTTAAACTCCATGAAACTGTTTCCAGTGCTCAGATTTATGTTGGAAATATATCGAGAAGCCACTTTTCAAGAGGGTATTAGAATGGGACTTTAAACAAATCTTCATGTGTTTTTCAAGAAACAACTCAGAAGCTACAGGTGGCACAGATAGCAAATGGAAGGTTGCTGGTGAGAGGTCTTCTTGTGAGTCAGTCTGCTTGGTTCACAGTGTCTGGGAAGTTAACACCAATCAGCAATGTAGTCAAAATCTCTGAACATTTCTTGCTCCTCTTCTGAAAGTATCCTTGGTTCTCGAGGTGGAGTCAGAATAGGTGCTTCTGAGGTAAATTCATCGTCAAAATTACTAACATCTTCACGTCCTCTGATGGTAGGGACAAAGGGCGGCTTTACTTTTTTGTCCATCAGAGCACTCCAATCAATTAGCTGAATCACAAAATAGAAAATGACCAGTTTAGTTCCTTACTCTTCATTAATCTAGTTTTACAAAAAAATTCAGTATTTCTACCTACCCGGAAAAATGGGTGCTTCTTTACATCCTCTGCGTCTTTCTCACCAGCCCCAAGGCGCCGCTCAGGATTTCTCCTTAACAGCTAACATAATGTTAAAGTAGAAAAGTTAAAGTAAAATAATAAAATAACTTCATTGATAAGGGTTCTCCTAACTTTCAAAGATTTAGATACTTTTTGGTTTTGTCCATGCAACATCTTTGAATTGAAAAAAATTAAAGTACTTAAAAAAATTCTTATCCTTATTTTAATTCTTACCCTTCTCATTATGGAAATGGCTTCTGTAGATAAGAACCTTGGATACCTTACTTCATCATTTACAATACTGTCAAAAACTTCCTCTTCATCATCACCAGGAAAGGGAGACTGGAAGGAACATCTTTGAGTAAGTTAAAAGGAATTTTAATATGGTAAAATTCTATTACCTATTCACAGTAAAACCAACATCCAGGCAGGGAAAAAGAAAACACAAAAACACAAACAAACCCAAACAATAACAATAATGAAAAACTATGAAGTCATAATAAATATACGTCTATTACCTACAGGATACACTAGATACTCTTACTCAACTCTTCTTTGCATTTGTTTTATGGACCTTTATAAAAGAACCTGTTCATATCATATAAGACCATTTTCCATTTAATTTAATTCCAGTCCATTTCACTCTATTTCACTCCATTTTATTTCATTCCTTCATTCCTCTATCTGGCCAAGCAGTCAATATTTAGGGTGTCTGCTAGACAGTGGGGAATATTTATATAATATTCAAAATCCTCAAGAAACTCAATTTTGTGGCAGGATAGAAAATGGGTAAGGTAAATACGGTAATAAATGTTACAGTAAAGGGAAGCTAAGTCTGTAGATATACATTACATAGGGATGTGCTTTGGATTTCAAAGTCAACAGCAAATTAATGGTAGTAGAACACAATTAGACATTACTAGGCATAAGGGCTGTATTAAGAAGCAGCTACCAACAAAGTTAGACAAAAAGAAACTCAAAAGGCAAACACTGACAGATATATTCAACACTCTAAACACAGTAAGTCTTGGGGCATTTCAATAAGCACAGTATTAAAATCATTTCTCATCATCACCACAGACAATGAGTCATTAAAAAGTAGTTATGTTATATTCAGCATGACAACTTGATGTACGAAGGCATAAACTCTCACCTGGGCCCAAAACTTGTCTATCAAAGGTGATTTACTACCTCAGGATTTTAGATGGCTTAGCATTCAATTAGTTATTTTCAAAATCAGGAAACAAATGTCTAAATAGCATTTAATATCTTAAAATCACTGAAACGAGTCAGTATCTCTATCCTTATTTTCTCATTGACTACTGGGGAAATATAGGCTTACTTGGCCTCATTAGGTAGATCTAGCTGCTTACTTCCTAGAAGGTATTAAAGAACAAGAGCCAGGCGGAAAGCAGTATCAGTGGAAAGGGAGGGATCCTCAGTGCAAGGATTCTGGGAAAATAAATTCAGAACCCAACTTCCTAAGACTGAACGGACAATCTTACTGCTCACAAGTAGGAAAATTTCAAACTTCAATACCTTAGTTTGTTCATTCAAAATACATAAATCAAATACCTACTACATGGGACAATCTAATTTCTTTTGGGGATTGAAACAGCAAGTCAGTGGAAAATTCCATTTCACAAGGATTCTCAATCAGAATTTCAAGTGGTAATGCAGAGAGAATGCCTTTGTCTTCTGCATGAACAATTTTGTACTTGAAAACTGTCACTCTGTAAGTCTCTGACTGGCAAAGAAATATCTATATATTTTTAAAACATATTAAAGTACCTTGTTTCTACAAAGAGATTATAAATTAACAGGGGTGATAACAAAGTTATTAACAGATGTGTTTTAAGTACACATAAAAAGAATTCAATAGTCTGACCAGATTCAACAGTCACAGCACCTAATGTCAGTGTCCAGAGTTACTTTAAATTTCTCTGGCACCTTCACTCTCATCTGGCACAGAGAGAAGGGGATCTGGTAAGTTAAATTATTCCTCGAGTCTTTCCAATTCTCAAAACTAGTAGAAATATACAATTTTGAAGACTTCGGCATGATACAGCCAAGGAGTTTTCAATTATTTGTAATAATAGAGAAAATAGACATAAACTTCTTTCATTACAGTTTAAAGAAGCAAAGTCATCACCAAAGTTTCACTAATGCTATGAAATTATCAAGCAGACTGATGAATGTAAAGTTTGTTTTTTCCCTAACTACCCTCTAGTGGAGGAATTTAAGAGAAGTGAAATTCCAAGAAGCAACTGTGATGGTATAGCCAGATTCATTCTTTTATCTTCTAGGAAGTTAAAAGCTCAAACATTTAGAAGCTCTTTTACAAAATATGAAACAGGGTGGCGAGTTTAAACTCGGCCCCAGCCAAACTGCAACAACAACAAAAAATAGCCGGGCATTGTGGCAGGCGCCTACAGTCCCAGCTACTCAGGAGGCTGAGGCAAGAGAACTGCCTAAGCCCAGGAGTTGAAGGTTGCTGTGAGCTGTGTGACACCACGGCACTCTAAGGGCGATAAAGTGAGACTCCCTCCACGGGAAAAAAAAAAAAAAAAAAAGAAACAGGAGCTTCCTTACTTGATCCCTGACAAACCCTCCAATGGCTTTGAAATAGGAAATAGAATCAACTGGCTATTAATTCTGCAGTATCTTACAATAAACTCACATTTTTATATGTAATCTATAATATGGAGAGTAAATTTTAAGCAAGAACATAATGAATGAAATTTCATACTTCTTTGAATAATATGTTTAAAAAACAAAGCAGCAAAAATGGTACTCTTAAAAAAAGGAAGGGGGAATAAGGCGTTAAGTATGCAAGAGCTTACAGAAACAACTATTATGAGAACGTCTGGCATCCTCCCAAAGTAAAAACCACTGTGACTAGGGTTAAAACAAATTTTGCCCATCCTAACCACATAACTGCTCTTCTAAATAGAGATGAAAAGTTCAGATCTGGACCACTGGTCTTAAGAGTAGAAACAAGGCTGGATGAATTCCATGCTCTGTCCTGGAGTAGCAAAGCATAATATTTGAGACAGGCTCCAAAGCCAGAATGACAGTGTGAAAATCCCAGCCCTACCTACATGAGAGCTGTGTGACTTCAAACAAATTATTAATCTCTTTGTGTGTCCATTTATGTCTGGAAAATGGACACATGACCAGTATTGAGCTTATTAAAGGTTGTTCCAAAATTAAATGAGCTGATACGTATAAACTACATAGAAGAGAGCCTTGACTATGGCAAACTTCATTTCAATTAGCCATATTTCTTCTCTTCCTTTTTCCAGAAAATCCACTCCAGTATATCATAGCAAACTGGGCTCATCTGAATAAACCAAAACCACTTATTTGTTTTTTTTTTTAATGGTAAGTACCAATAAACAACAGGCACAGAGCAAAACTTTAGAAATTCCTGACATCCAATAATTTGATCATTCATTCATTTCACTGCTTAATTTATCCATACCTTGAATATAAGGTTGGTTGTTGCCAATGCAGAAACTATAGAATAATGAACCAATCCCAGAAAATAATTTTTCTTGCATCTCTATACCAAGTTCCTCTAAAATAGTCTCTAATCATGTAGCAGAAGATTTACTCTTTCCCAATTCCACTCCAATTTATCATTTCTAATAATTTATAACACAATATATTAGCTTGCCATTATTGTTTTATTTAACTGTTTCCTAAATGGTAAGAATTTTTGTGCACAACTTAGTTAACCCCAAATTTATTTTCAGTTAATCTCCAGAAATAGTAAGAAAAAATATTAATCTCTTCAACAATACTCTTCTGTTTTCAAAGGTAACATTTTTGACCAATGTACAGTGGACTTTACATGTAGAAAGTCCTTTTCTTTTCTTTTTTTTTTGAGACAGAGCCTCAAGCTATAGCCCTGGATAGAGTGCCCTGGCGTCACAGCTTACAGCAACCTCAAACTCCTGGGCTTAACTGATTCTCTGGCCTCAGCCCCCCAAGTAGCTGGGACTATAGGTGCCTGCCACAACACCTGGCTATTGACTTAAGTTTTTTTTTTTTTTTTTTTTTTGGTTGACGTTTGGCTGGGGCTGGGTTTGAAACTGCCACCCTCGGTATATGGGGCCAGCGCCCTATCCACTGAGCCACAGGTGCCACCCAGAAAGTACATTCTTACTAGTCTTCCTGCAATTCTGTTCCCTATCAAATCATTGGTTATATATGACCACATCTTAAAATCATAAAACATAACCACAGCATAATCCTGAAATACAAGAACTATTTATGAAGCATTAATAATGCATTCCACAGATCACATAAAAATCTTTAAAAATCCAGTGAAGATATTACAGAAGCATAGCTGATTATTAGTATATTATAAATATTTATAAAACTTAAATTCCACTCATGCAGAAGACATATTAGGTGGTTTTATAAATGACATGCTTTGTTCTCGCAATCATCTTTCTTTTCTCTCTCACCTATTTTATACTGCTTACCTCACCAACGAGCATTTCATATATAAGTACACCAAGCCCCCACCAATCTACAGCCCGTGTATAGGATGTTTCTGTTAATACTTCAGGGGCAAGGAATTCAGGAGTGCCACAAAATGTGCTTGTTCTATCTCCATAGCCCATCCCTGAAAAAGATAAAATATAAACATCTGTTAGCAAAGAGAAAAATGTAATAAAAATAGAAGAAATCCTTAGGAAGTAAAATTAAAGTTGCAAATTTGTGCACAGTGAACAAACTCAAAATGTATCAAAGACTTACAAAGAAAACAGTAAGGACTGGTATAGAGAAAGTTGGGTAAAACAGCAACTCTACTGGGTAATAAATAAATAAATAAAATTTCTGTGTTTCTTTTTAGTTACTTACTTTCTTTCTTTGCCATTACAAGTGGTGCTGAGAAGTTATAACAAATGGAACTGAATCTGAACTTCAATTGCCAACATCCTTTTAATTCAGTTTATTTACTTTATTATAAAAGTAATCTAAGTACAGTTTGGAAAAACCATAAAGCAAACACTTGAATAATCAGGAGTTTATTAAATGTGTCACATAATATAGGGAGATAGTACAGGTTGGACAGCTTTAATCTAAAAATCTGAAATCTGAAATGCTCCAAAATCTGAAACTTTTTGACCACTGATAAGATGCCATAAATGGAAAATTCTACACAAAAGTTCTTACCAAAGCTTTGTTTCATGCACAAAATTATTTATTTTATTTTATTTTTTTGAGACAGAGCCTCAAGCTGTCCCCCTGGGTAGAGTGCCGTGGCATTACAGCTCACAGTAACCTCCAACTCCTGGGCTCAAGTGAATCTCCTGCCTCCGCCTCCCAAGTAGCTGGGACCACAGGCACCCGCCACAAAGCCCGGCTATTTTTTGGTTGCAGCCATCATTGTTGTTTGGCAGGTCTGGGCTGAGGATTTGAACCTGCCACCTTAGGTGTATGTGGCTGGCGCCTTAGCTGGTTGAGCTATAGGCGCCGAGCCTTTCAGTGAATTTTTATTGATAGATGATACAAATGAAATGGATGGCAACAGGATCTATTTTAATCATTTCTGTTTAAACATTGTTCATAGGATCATCATCAGGAAATACTAGAAAAGTTCAGATTTTCCATTGGTTCACTATAATTATAATGATTTATAAAAGCCATATAAAAATTTATAAAATGCCATGTTTATAAAATACCAATGTTTCTTATGGTATTAAAATATACTTTTACTTAAACTTTTTGTTATTTGTGTACCTATATCATTAAGATAAGAATAATGTTTTGGTAAATATATATTTTAAAATATAACAGTGACAAAAAACTGATGAGATTATGGGTATGTAGCTTTATATTTACAACTCAAAGATTTTGTTGATAACAAAGAACTGTTAATAATTTAAAACAATGAAAAAAAAAGGATTTTGAGACCTGCCAAGTTACAGAAAATGCCATTTGTGAAAAAGGTTGATATAAATCTTTTATGAATGAACTCTGATTAAGTAATTCCATTCATTACTGGAAAAATATCTGGTTCACATTTGGCATTGCCCTTGAAAAGTTATTTTGAATGTTCATATGCCCTCAAAGAGCTATACAGAGTTGCTGCTTAGCTTTAACCTAGGGTTGTGTGAAAAAGACATTTTGCTTTGTTATGAAATAACTTATTTTTGAAAATGGAGTCTACAAAACCAAATGTTAGGAAATATCCTATAAATGTCTGACATGTGACTGGGGGAATTTTCAACCAAAACTGTACGTATTATTGAAGGAAGAAGTCAGCCATTTAATATTAATTGACAGTTACTTTTAGTGGCAAATAGGATTTCTAGCCACTATTGGATACCTTACAGTGAAATTGATTTTTATGTCTCTCAGAATAGCTGATATCTGTAAAATGCTTAATACAATACAGATGTTTCTACACATTACTTCATCTAACCCTTGGAACAACCCTATATGAGGTAATCAATGCTATTTGTTTTTCACATGAGGAAAGAGACTTGGTTTAAAGGACTTCTCCTAGGTCACACAACTAATAAACTGTGTAGTTTGAATTCAGGCTCAACTCTTCTGATCTCCAAACCTGAGACCCTTCTATAGTTAGTAATCAAAAGCTTAAAAAGCCATATGAGACTTTTTATCTTACATGGTCCAAGAGACAGTGGTATTTATCTTTTAAGCACTTGTAAAGGACTCTTAGTGTGTCTAACTGACCTGAGTGATTGATTTACTAAACCTAAATATCTTACAGTGCTGAGCTGTCTGTATCTCAAGAACTTGATTGCAATGGAGTTTGATTAATCTGAGTGTCATATTTTCATTGTTTCCTGTGGAAGTAATGTGAATTGTTAATGGGAGGAAATTCTAACATATTTTACTCTTGAGTTCATATAAAATTATTCAATGAGTGCTTTGATTATTAACTTTATAGCTCTGAGTGCAAACCAATTTTAGCACGTTGTTCGTCTTTTCAACCTAATGAGAATAGGCATATATTCTGGAATATATTCAAAAGGTTGATTTCTGAAAAACAGTAGGAGCCACATATTGGGTTTTATTAAAAACTTAAAGTATTAGCATTAACTCAAGAACATTCATTTTTAGTTCCGAAATTATTAGAAACTGTTTCTATTACTGCAACCAGTGAGAATGTTAGTATTACAAAAGATTCCTTCAAATTCTTCTTAAGAATTAAAATTATTTTCTTAAGAAACAATAAAGATAGCAAAAACAAGTGTTTTTTGGGGGTTTTTTTTGTTTTGTTTTTGAGACAGAGTCTCAAGCTGCTGCCCTGGGTAGAGTGCTGTGGCATCACAGCTCATAGCAACCTCTAACTCCTGGGCTCAAGTGATTCTCCTGCCTCCACCTCTCAAGTAGCTATCGCACCCGCCACAACACCCAGCTATTTTTTTTGGTTGCAGCCATCATTGTTGTTTGGTGGGCCCAGGCTGGATTCGAACCCGCCAGCTCAGGTGTATGTGGCTGGTGCCTTAGCCACTGGAGCCTTAGGCACCGAGCCTCTTTTTTCTATTAAGTAGAAAAATACAGTAAATCATATAACCTTGTAGATGGACACCCTAAAGACTCTGATTACAAAAAAAAACAAACAAAAAAAACTGTTAGAGCTAATAAATAGACTCAGTAAAGTTGCAAGATATAAAATAACACGCAAAATCAGTAACATTTGTATACACTAATTATGATGAACTACCAAAAAAAAAAAATCAAGAAAGCAACCTCATTTACAATACCTACAAAATACCAAAATTACTGAGGAATAAATTTAACCAAAGGATAAAAGACCTGTACACTAGGCTAGGTGTGGATTATACACGCCTATAATTCTAGCACCCTGGGATTATACACACCTACAATCCTAGCACTCTGGGAGGCCAAGACGGGTGGATTGCCTAAGCTCAGGAGTTAGAGACCAGCCTGAGTAAGAGTGAGACTCCATCTCTACTAAAAATAGAAAAACTAGCTTGGCATTGTGGCAAACACCTATAGTCCCAGCTACTTGGGAGGCTGAGGCAAGAAGATTGCTTGACACCAAGAGTTTGAGGTTTCTGTGAGCTATGATGCCACAGCACTCAATGCAGGGCGACAGAGTGAGGCTCTGTCTCAAGAAAAAGAAAACAACCCAGAAACCCAAACCTGTACACTGAAAACTGTAAAATACTGATGAAAGAAATTGAAGAAGACATAAATAAAATATGTCTTGTATTCATGAATTATATTATTAAAATGTCCATACTACCCAAAGCAAACATTGCATACTACCCAATGCAATCCATATCAAAGTTCTAGTGACATTTTTCAGAGAAATAGAAAAAACACATGGCCTACAGACACATGAAAAAATACTCATCATCCGTAATCATCAGAGAAGTGCAAAATCAAAACTACTTTAAGATATCATCTAGCCCCAGTAAGATTAGTCCCATCACAAAATCCCCAAATGAGAAATGTTGGCGTGATGTGGAGAAAAGGGAACACTTCTACACTGCTGGTGGGAATGCAAACTAATACATAACTTTTGGGAAGATGTTTGAAGAACACTTAGAGAACTAAAAATAAACCTGCCATTCGACCCTACAAGGTAAAAATAAACCTGCCATTCAATCCTACCTCTACTAGATATATATCCAGAAGACCAAAAATCACACTATAACAAAGATATTTATACCAGAATGTTTATTGCTGCCCAATTCATAATTGTTAAGTCATGGAAGAAACCCAAGTGCCCATCGACCCACGAATGGATCAAAAAATTGTAGTATATGTACACCATGGAATATTATGAAGCCCTAAAGAAAGATGGAGACTTTACTTCCTTCATGTTTACATGGATGGAGCTGGAACATATTCTTCTTAGGAAAGTACCTCAAGAATGGAAGAAAAAGTGTCCAATGTACTCAGCCCTACTATGAAACTAATTTATAGCTTTCATATGAAAGCTATAACCCAATTATAGCTCAAGAATATGGGGAAAGGGAAAACGGGAGGGGGATGGGTGGAGGGAGGGTAATTGTTGGGACCATACCTACGGTGCATCTTATAAGGGTATGTGTTAAATTTATTAAGTGTAGAATATAGATGTCTTAACACAATAACTAAGAAAATGCTATGAAGGCTATGTTAACCAGTTTGATGAAAATATTTCAAATTGTATTTAAAACCAGCACATTGTACCCCATGACTGCATTAATGTACACAGCTATGATTTAATTAACAAAAAAAGAAGAAAAGAAATAGAAAAAATAATCCTTTTGTGTTCCAATCCCAGAACTACAAAAGACCCCAAATAGTTGAAGCAATCTTGAGCGAAATGAACAAAGCTTTAGGTATCACACTACCAGACTTCAAAAATATACTTCAAAGCTGTAGTAATCAAGACAGCATGATACTAGCATAACAACAGACACATAGCCTAGTGGAACATAATAGAGAGCTCAGAAATAAATTCAACATTTATGGCAAATTGATTTTCATCAAAGATGCTAAGAACACACAATGGGAAAAGAACAGTTTTTTAAATCAATAGTGTTGGAAAAACTGGATATCCACACATACAAGAATAAAATAATATCCTTATCTCACACCATATAAAAAATCAACTAAAATGGATAAAAGATTCAAATATAAGACCTAAAAATATAAAAGTACTAGAAGAAAGTGAAGAGGAAAAACTCCATAACATTGGTCTTGGCAGTGATTTTTTTTTATATGACCCTATAAGAACAGGTAACAAAAGTGAAAATCAATAAATGAGATTACATAGAACAGAAAAGCTTCTGCACAGCTAAGGAAATAATTAACACAGTGAGGAAACAACCTGTGGAATGAGAGGAAATATTTGCAAACTTTACATTTATTAAAGGGTAAATAACCAAGATAAATCCGACCTCAAACAACTCTACATCAAGGAAACAACCTGATTTTAAAGGACTTCAGGAGATTCTTTTAAAAAACATACACATCACCAACAAGAGTATGAGAAATGTTGAACGTCACTAATCATCGGGGAAATACAAATTAGAACCACAGTGAGACATCACCTTATACCTATTAGAATATATTAGAATAGCTTTTTATGGAAAAGACCAAAAACAACAGCAAAAAAGTGTTGGCAAGGGTATAGAGAAAAATGGATGCTTGCACACTCTTGGTGTTAATCTAAATTAGTACAGCTATTATGGAAAGCAGTATGGAAGTTTTTCAAAAAATTAAAAATAGAAGTACCACAAAAAATCCCAAGTAGTTGAAGTAATCTTGAGCAAAATGAACAAAGCTTTAGGATCATATTACCTGAATTCAGAAAAAAATTATATTTTTCTTTCTTAAAAAAATTTACTGTTTAACAAATAAAATTGTATATGTTTGTAGTATACAGTTTGATATTTTGAAATATACATACTTTGTAGAATGGCTAAATCAAGCCAATTAATATATGCATTACCTCACAAACTTAAACCATTTTTCAGGGTGAGAACACTTAAAATCTACTCTCTTAGTACTAAGTTTTCAAGTAATACAATGCATTGTTAACAACCATACATTGTTAACTATGTATATATGAAATATATTGTTATTAACTATAGTGACCATGTTGTACAATAGAGCACTTGAAGTTTTTCCTTCTAAATGAAATTTTGTATCCATTGACCAACATCTCCCAACCCATCCTCCTGGCCATCTCTAGTAACCACCAAAGGCTTGTATTTTTATATTCCATATGAAAGTGAGATTATGTGGTACGTCTCTCTGTACCTGGCTTATTTCACTTAACATAGTGGCCTCCAGTCTTACAGAATTGCCTTCTTTTTAAAGGCTAAATAGTATCCATTGTTTACATAGACCATATTTTCTTTATCCATTCATCTGTTTATTGGCACTTACTTCAAGTCTTGGCTATTGTCAGTAATGTTGCCATGAACATGGGATAGCAGATATCTCTTCCACAAACTGGTTTCATTTCCTTTGGGTATTTATACAATAGTGAAATTGTAGAAATGATAAATTATTACATCATTTTGAAAATTCATGTGAAAACTTAAACTTTGTAGATATATTTGTTTATGAGACATAGTTAATATAATTGACTACAACCTTATGAAAGGCACTCTTGTAAATGCTATGAAAGATATTAAGAAGTATAAGAAAAATCTGCTGTCCAGCAGCTTGACAGAAGAGAGACATAATACACATAAATGTAAATTGAGTGTGTTGAAAATTTAGATGATAGTATAAGAAATCTTGTGGTAAATACCAAATGGTGGATATGGACAATATATTCTGGAGATATTTCCCATTCATTATTAGAGCTGCTTTGATGAAAATGGTATGATTGAACTGAGTCAGTGCAGAGTTAGAAGGGTATGCTTGGCAAAAGAGCTGTGAGACAATGGCTATCAATGAGAAAAAAACAAAAACTACTCTCCTGGAGTAGAAACAAAAGATAGGCTGCAAATAAAGGTTGAAGCTGAGATCATGAAGGATCCTAAAGGAGAGGATAATGTAAGAATTTAGCAACCAGAATACTATTGAAGCATTTGAATTGTTACATAAATCAGACATGCCTTTTAAAAAATCTTTTTGTAGATGCTATATTTTCTGTGTGGGTTCATTTTCTTACTGAAGATCATCTATCCTGTGCATTGTACTTATCATCAGAAAGAATAAACTATATTTGAAAATACCCAAAATAGGAAACTTCTGACCTTGGCACAGGATATTTTTTTCCTTCGTTTTCAATGAAATAGCCAGCAAAATTTTATTGATATTAATTCATTTGCTTTAAATTGGAGACTCAGTGTCTAAGTTAAATGTGCAAAAGCACCAACTCAACTAGTTTCTTTTGGTCTTTCTATTGCAGTCATATACCTTTTTATAAAAGTAGCAGTTTATAAAAATAGCAGTTGTAGGAAGAAATGGAAACTATTTAATAGAGCTTCTAAGAAACAGTTCTCCCCTTCAATAGTGGATCTAAACCTGCACGTGGGCTGAAAAATTGTTCCCATTCTTAAATATAAAATTTTGTAACATATTTTCTGCTTTTTGGAATATGCAAATGTAAAACATTTCTTATTCATCATTTATTCTGAAATGGCTTTCCTTTTCCTAGGTGGTACATACAATGTTAGAACATATTTAAGTGCAGCTATGGATGTTCCAAAACAGTAGAAAATGAGGAACTACCTTCTGAAGCTTTAAAGTTGAAATAGTACTCCACCCTCCACTTTCTGATACTGTCTCATGTTCTCTTTTTAAAAAGTTACTCTCCCTTTTAATCTTTCTAGCCTGACAACTAATGCTAGCATTTAACTGTTATTTGGTATATTAACTGTACTTGCATCTCTGTTAACTCCCTTGGTTCCCTTTCTATCCTTTTTAAAGCCTGTCATTTAGTTAAGAGTTTCTAAAGCAGCTTCTGAAGGAGGTCCCAGAAGCAAGCAATTAAGACCATATTTAACTTTTTAGTAATCCCTGTTTGCCTGTTACTGGCAAAGCGGGAAAAGATAGAACTGCTTGGTACTTGAAGGAAACATATTAAAAGGAAGGAGAAAAAGCCTTTACATCTCAAATGACTATAGAGAGATAATTATAAGACATCAGTTCTGAGGGTGGCGCCTGTGGCTCAAAGGAGTCGGGCATCTCCATATACTGGAGATGGTGGGTTCAAACCCAGCCCTGGCCAAAAACTGCAATAAAAAAAAAAAAAGACACCAATTTTGAGTGTTAATACTTAACAAATCTTGATAAAGCTATATGGAGATTTGGATTTTTTTTCAAAATAAAAAGTTACTAAAAAAAATCTCAAGTGACTAGTAATGTTTTTTAGATTAATGATAAAGAATATCTTTATTATTAATGCCACCCATTTTTTTCCTCCTTTCCCAGTGCCCACGACTAATTATATACTTTATAAATACTGAATTTAACAAGTCACTGACCTGCCCCAGCATGTTCAGTAGGAAGATATTCCCACAAATCACCACCATAGCTGTGATCATTTGCAGCTCTCTTCATTACATCTAGGTTGTTCAGTTTATTTTTTTTTAAGTTTGAATTTATTTTCCATCAAAAGGTCAAATTTGGGTTAATTACCCTAAGTACACAATCTTGTGTAGAATCTTTTTTTCCACTTTTCAAGACTTGAGGTATGACCCTAATTAACTGCAGTTGCACTCTGGACTGTGTTGAATGCTCACATTATAGGAAAAGTGACAAAAAAGGAGGTATTAGCAATAAGGAATGTCACTGACACCTGACTCAGGCCTGACATGTAGTAAGTACTCAGTGACTATTTCTTGAACTAATAATGAATCAATGGCTAATATTATTCACCTGCTAAGCCCTTAGACTAAGAACTTACTGTATATTATTTCATGAACCCTCACAGCAGCTTCATATGAGTATGGGTCTATTGTAGTCTACCTTTTACAAGTGGGGAAACTGAAGCTTAGACAGTGTGCAGCAAGGTGGCTGAACCAAGGTCCTGACTGGGGCTTTCTGATTTTACTTACTACCCTTGTACTTTCAATGATGGTATTTCTACCTATAGAACCTTTTTTAACTTGTTTCTTTTTTTTAGGGCCAGTCCATTAAAAAGAGGGTGTTGTATTGTTTGTTTGGGGGGATTAATTTTAAATCAATCTTGATTGGGAAGGAAGGATCTTTGTTTTCTTGGTTTTTAAAAACTGTGTCATCCCATATGGTAGCCACTAGCCACTTGTGGCTGTTTACATTTCAAGGTAAATGAACTAAAATGTAATACAATTTAGAATTCAATTCCCCAACTTTCTTACCCACATTTCAAATGCTGAGCAGACACATGCAGTTAGTCACTACTGCATTGGACAATAGAGAGAGAAAAAATTGTTCTTATCACAGAAAGATCTTTTGGATAGTGTTCCGAAATTCTAGAGTTTTCAGTTGGAACTAGTGAAAGTAACACTAGTTAAAACCTATCTTAAAAAATAGATTCCATGATTACCATGGCTCTCAAGCAATAACACTCTATGTTTCTCTTTTTTTAATTTAAATATTTCACTGCCATGGCAGGGACTGCTATAGGAGTTGGGTTTTAATAACAAACAGAAAAAGACACAGCCTTCATCTTCCCAAGTCTTAGCATCTAAATTCATTTCAATTTAATTTTCTTTCAACAAACATCTTGTGAGAACCTCCATTTGTGCTGAGATCATGCTGGGCACTGGAATGCAGAGATGAATCCAGAGGCGTCTGAGTTCCTTGAGGAACTCATAAATGGCAGGAGAGACAAACACATAAGGACAGTTAAAATGTAAAAGGATGAAAAGAAATCTTTCTCCAGCTGTGGAAGTCTTTCTGAAGGCAGTGTGGTGGCCCCTGAGTTTTAAGGAATCCACAAATGTCGAGCAGGTGGAGAAAGCTGAGTGGCTATAGTAGAGGCATCAAGGTGAGCAGTGACTCTGTGAGTAGTCTGGAGTTGCTAGAGCATTGTGAAGAGGAGGCGAAGTCAGAGACCACAAAGAACCTCGGTGACAGAACATGGCCTATGAGACCTTCCATTTTCTACCTACTATTTAACAGAAATTAAAAGCCAACAAACTGCCATTGGTGAAAGGGAGAGAAGGTGAAAGAAGGTTGTGTAAAACATGATTCCTAGGAGATACTTGTTACATGGCAATTATTACCTGACTGGGCCAAGAAGTACTTTGGAAATAAATTACTGGACTTCCAAGCTGAACTGTTACCTTGTATAAGAAGGAAACTGTTCTTAAACAAGATTGATGTTCCATTATTCCATAGGAGACAGAAAATAATGCCAATGGGGAGAAAAATGAATAAGGACAGGCCTGAGAAGAATAATGAAGGGGCATTACTGGGTGGTTTATGATGTGTGCCATTTTGTTAATGTTAAGCTTTCCCAGGGGTGTCATATAAGTCACAGAACAAGGCATTAAATGAAAATTTTATTTTTTTGTTTAAAACAACAAACTATGAACCAAATAAAAAGATAGGAGCTTGGGAACATGGGGAGTTTATTATAAGGGCATAAAATTGATCACAGGTGTATGTCTCACCATGAAGTTAATGAAGACAGCCACTACATTTACATTTGTTTGCTGCTGTAAAGATTATCAGATGGTTTGACCTTGCATTAATTCATGTGATCCCACCTCAGCTCTGGGAAATGGACATTATACCACCTCCATTTTACAGATAATGGATAGTAAAATGAACAAGTCTTGCCCAAGGTTCTTTCAACTGGAAAGAGCCAAACTGGAATTGAAACTCAGGTGCACTGACTCTAAAATGAATTCATTTGGTCTATTCAGCATCCTCCTCCAACCACACTCACTTAGAGAAAGTTCTTCAAAGGTTAGAACTCCTCTATTCCTCTCATCACAAAGTTACGTTTGACAATCAACCTTGATAAAAATCTCTTCAGCCCAAGTGAAGTTCCTTATGTTTACTATAGTTGGAATTCCAGAAACTTCAGTGAACTTCCCTAGAAGAAACAATCTGTTACCTCAAAAGAAAAGAAGGGTAATGGCAAGTTCTTTGATGGGCCGCCTTGGTCGGTGCTGTCTGCTGTTGCTGCTCAGCGATGACATCTGTGAAGTGAAGCAGCCTCACAAGCTGGAGGAGAGCAGGGAGACACCTGCCGTAACACTCTACTTTTCTTAGTTGTATAAACTAATTTTATGTATTTATAATTACTTCTCAACATCCAATAAATTATGATAAAGACAAGGGAAATTAATACTTGGAGCAAGTGCAAAATATTAGGTAATGTTAGACATAAGACAGAAATATTTATAAAGCATCTGGTCTGTTGTGTGACTAGACATTATTCTGTTCACCAAAATCCCAATAGTGTCAAAGGCAGGGGGAGAAAAATACAGCATTTTTAAAGTAAAATGTTTATTATGAAACATTTTAAACATGAATCTACACTTTCGCAGTCGAATGCAGTTTTTACACTAGTTTCATAAAGGACTTTATAAGTGAAAAATTTAATAACCTGATTATTTTAGAAACGCTTTTAAAATTTAGCCTATAAATGTGCCTAAACCACTGTCCTAATATGGTCATTATTCAAGTTGGAAAGACCGTGGGCAAGAACTTCACCTAGTTAGCTTATTTGCCACCTGAAGGAGGTAGAATATCTACTCTGAGATCATCCCTGGTAGTATTTAACATGCTATGACTTGTAGACTAGGTTCAAGGCTAGAGATTCACTTCTTGAGACTTTGGGCCATTTCCCCCCATTGGATTATATATGGAAATGTAATGTTGAATGAGAAGACTTACAGACAAATTTAAATTCATAAATAACCTAAGCTATGTATTGTTTTTAAATTGTCTTATTTGTCCAATTGAAAAAAAAAACAAAAAAAAAGAAGAAGAACAAGGGTTAGTCTGAGAAAAAGAAGCCTAATGTTTGACCTAGTTTCTGTGTTCTAAAAGATACTGTAACGAGTATTTCCCATCTTCACAGAGGTTCTTATCAGTGAAGAAAATGTTTATCTAATGTCTGTCTTGCCCCTGCCCCCAGACTGTGTCTCCTTAGTGGCAAGAATATGTGTCTTGTTAAATATTTTATCCTCAGTGCCTGCTTAGAGACAGAATACTGTATAATACTCAGTCAATACTTAGTGAATGAATAAACAGATGAACCTTTATCATGTAAAAATAACTACTTCTGACATAGGATATTAAAAAGTTGCACATCTCAACACGTATCTGTTGTCAGTGTACCCCAACCCTGCTTTGTCAGTCCCCTAAGAGAGAGGTACCAATCCAATTGGATTATGATGAACTTGTTGGCTTTGAATTTTGGCTGATGGAAAAGGTTGTCTTGTATATGTAGGGTGCCCAAACATTTGCTTAGCAAAATGATAGAAAGGATTGAAAGTACATTTAATCAAAAATAGATCTTCAAACACTTATAGGGCATTTTTGTTTTGTTTTGGGATTTGGGGGGTTTGGGTTTTTGAAGTTTATTTATTTCATTTTGTATTTGAGACGTGGCCCCACTCTGTCACCCAGGCTTGGGGACAGTGGCAGATCATAGTTCACTGAAGCCTTGAACTTCTATACTCAAGCAATCCTCCTGCCTAAGCCTCCCAAATTTCTGAGATTACAGGTGTGAGCCACCACTCCTGACCTAAATACTAGTTGCTATTTGACTTCATGTGATATCAATTTTTTAATGATACTGACTTTCCTCTTTTTTTATAACAAATGATTGATGTCCATTGGAGAGAAATTACTTAAATGCTCTTTTTTTCTGGCTTCAGAAAGAGACTTATAGGTATCTTTTTAAACACTAAACACATACACACAGAGACATAGACATATTTGATATTTGTGTCATATATTTTGCATACTATTTTATATATTTTTTTTGTATGTGGTATATATTTTAGAAATAGCATATATTCTGTTTTGTGAGTGCAAGTTCTTTCTGGTAAGAGTGTGAGTTCTTTGAGGTAAGAGTTTTGTCAGGGTTATCTTTCTTATCTTTGCATTAGAAATGTGTCTGACCCAGTAAATACTGTAATTAAAAAGCAAATGGTTTTCATTAAGAAGCCTATTAGGTCCTAATTTTATTTGTAAATTAGTGTTCTAGTTTAGTTTAAATAGTCTTATCAATTTCTAGTTATTGGAAAACTAGATCTTAATTTTGCCTTTTTTTTTTCTTCCAGGAAGAATCCCCAGCACAAGATAGAATATAGACATAGTACACTTCCAGGTAAGTAATTCTGCTTCAGAAAACTCAAAATGAAACCTTTGAATGATTTTCCTGTTAAACCTGAGTGCAGCTTTCAGTTTTTATGAGATTTTTTTCATCTCTGCTTCTATGAATTTGTTGAATTACTGACTTGAATGTTTTTCTTAGTTAAAAGAAAACAGCAGTGAACCTTTTATATAGCAAATGTTTTCCCCAATCACTGTCCAAAATATGTATTTGTTCTTGTAGCTCTTAGGATTTCCTTTGTTTTAAAGTACCTGAAAATAATATTTCAGACTGGCCTAAATGATAATTGACTTCTGTAACTAAAAAAGTCCAGTGTTGAGACTGGATTTAGATAAGATTTATTGTTTTGGTTGATATCATTAATAATGTCCCCAAGAAACCAATCTGCTTCCATCATTCTGTCTTTAGAGGGCCTCATTATCATTCCAAGGCTGGCTCCTCTCCCACGTGGGACTATATGCATCCTCATTCAGCTGGGACCATAAGCACCCATGTTTATATCTAAGGAGGGTGGGGACAGAGACATGGAGAGAGATGAACAACTTTGACTTTCATGATTTCTGGGAAGAATCTTAAAATTTGCTCCTTTTACTGGCCTAGATCACATTCTTTTTTTTCTTTTTTTAATTGTTTCAGGTTAATTGAAGGTACAAAGAATTAGGTTACAATGTTTGCATTTGTTAGGTAAAGTCCCTCTCTAGATGCATTCTTATCCTTGTACCAACCACTGTGGCCACTGATCAGATTGTATCACTTCTGAAACCAGGGTAGAGTTACCTTCATCAGAACCACAGGGATCTCCAATAGAAACTAAAGCTATGAAGAAAGGTGAGGGGGAGGATAAACATCAGAGAAGCAGCCCTCAAATGTCCATCTGTCCTATTTACATCCATCCATTTTACCCTCTGTGTTCCTTGCTTCTGAACTCTTTAACAAGATGCGACTTTTTCATATCACTTATACTACATTTATACAGAGGCCAATTCACCACATATTATTTCTGTACAGAGAGTGAGAGTATAAAATGCATACTCTCAAGGCTATGTTACTTGCATTTATATGTGGTATGTGTATTCATACAACCAACTCATAATCAAGTGATGAAAATAATTAATTTCACTATAAGGGAATTCCATTTACTATTTTTTACTGAAACACACTTTAGTGCTTTAGTATTTCAGACTTCTATCCCTAACTGAGATAAAATAGTATGTTATATTTTCTTTACTTGGACTATATCTAATAATATAGTATTTATGATTGTGAAAGTATCTTCCTTTCCTGTAAATAAAGTGATAATATTAGATTAAAACCATATTATTGACAAATTTATAGCATTGTCCTATGAAAGGGAATTTAGCACATTTGTACAACTTTATAGAAATCAGAATTATTTATCTAAAACCATGAATATGAATATGTATCCTATAGCATAGCTTAATATATCTGAAATTTCTTTGAAAAGTTTCTTGAGGCTTGATGCCTGTTGCTCAGTGATTAGGGTGCTGGCCACATGCACTGGGGCTAGTGGGATTGAATCCAGCCTGGGCCTGCTAAACAACGACAACAACAACAAAATAGCCAGGCATTGTGGTGGGTGCCCATAGTCCCATCTACTTGGGAGGCTGAGGCAAGAATTGCTTAAGCCAAGAGTTTGAGGTTGCTATGAGCTGTGATGCCACGGCATTCTACTGAGGGCAACAGTGAGACTATGTCTCCAAAAAAAAAAAAGAAAAGTTTCTTGAAAGTATTCAGTTATTTTCAGCATAATGTATTTTAAGATAATTTTTTAAAAGAAAAACTTTATTTTATTAGAAAGGCAGTTTTTAAAAAAAGTATAGATATTTTAAAGCAATGAGTTTAAGGCTATAAATGTAGCCCTATACTTCTAATGTACTTTCAAGAGTTGTTATATGTCAATATAGTCAAAACATCTCCTCCTCTTATATAATCTATAAATTGAGAGTCTCAAGTATTTCAAATATTAAATGTTTAGATATCATTGCATTTCCTAATTTAGAGATCTCAAACACTGAATTCTAGCACACTTAACTTTTCTTATACCTCAAATCCTTAAAGCTTACTTAATTACCCCAAATCTTAATCTCATGTATGTATTGATTCATTTATTCACACATTCATTTATTCATTTATTATGTCTTCCATGTGAGCTAAGGTCCCAACAGAGGAGAACCAGCTCATGTTGTACCTGCTTGTGGTGAGATCCTGGAAGGAAGGGAAGGAGCACTTTCTACTGGGCATTATCAGGGTATATTTGATGTGGGGATGTTAAGTTAAATTCAGCTTTAAGGTGGTAGGATTTCAGTCATCTTTGTTTCTTAGCTTTGTGGTGGCTGAGTATGGGGCAGCCCAGACAAAGTGAATAATAAATCAATCAAGGACATCAAGGTAGAGATGTTGTGGTTGGAGTTAGCAAGTGCATCAGTTTAGCTGATGTAGAGAGGATGATTAGTTACTGAGGATGATACTGAAAGGGTGTATTGAGGCCAGGTTATGGAAGCACTCAAAGCCCAGACCAAAGATGTGGGTACTTTGGTAGATAATGGTAAGCAAGTGTTTTACCAGAGTCAAGCTGGATGATGAACAATCTGAATTAGAGCTGGGAAGACCTTTGGAGATCAGTTAGGTTGTTGAGTAAGGAGCCAGATCTACATAGAGTGGCCATCATGAAAGTGGAAAGGTAGGATTGGATACAAGAGATTGTGAAGGAAGAATCAAGAGGATTTACCAACTGATTTGGTATGGTATCGGGGCTGAGGTATGGTAAAGGAAATAGGAACAGGTCAGGATTATACTACAGTTTTCAGGACACTGGAAATGGCATTTACACATAACAGAGATTAGAAGGATAACTAGGTAGGTATTTTTGTGTTTTTGTTTTAACTTAACCATACTGAATTTGAGGTTGGGGTATCATAACTACATAACAAAACAATGCAATTATTAATACAGTAATTTCTGGCTTTTAATACCTCAGACACTTCCATCTGTAGGCTTCTTCATACATACCATGATTTATATAGTCATTCTCTTTTTTATAGGTTTGACTGCTGTCTTGTATATCTATCTAACTGGTTTAAAATTTTGCTAACTTTTTGTACTTTTGTAGAATACTCCAGTTTTAGCACAGAATGTTAAATGCAAGAGTAACCAGTGCCACGAAAATTTTGTTTTATACTCTCTTAAAAACCTTACCTGTTGACAGTATTTAAAAAAAATTATCATTAATGTTTTATCATCTGAATACTGGAGTCATTCTTTCTGGCCTTCATCATCATGTGATACCCATTACTCTAGGTAATTACTACTGTTACTGGCTGAAAATTTAGAATGTTCCATTGACAGATACTTTAATATTTCCCTATTTCTACAATAATATACATATATGTACATATATATATATATATACATTTTCCCCCAGAAGTTAAAACCAAAAGTTCTAGAAAGAAAGCTATTAAGAAGGGGTAGGGAGACTTAAATGAGATTCTATAAATTGCTGCTTAGTGTGGAAAAAGCTGAGAGAATATGAAATATGAGAAAACCTGGTACAATAATATTTTAAAGAAATAGTATACAAACTGCTTTACCAAAGCTAAAATTGAATACCCACTATTTGCTTGGTGTGTTATACTATACATAGTAAATTTCTATCTTTAGAGATACTGGGCCAAAATATTTCTTAATTTAGTAAAAAATAACATCCTAATTAGTTCTGAGATTTAATGAAAAATACAAGAAAATAAAACATGAAGAATTATCATTGTTAAGCTGTTAATATGAAATGAAATATCTCCCATCTTCTTAAGTTTTAATACCAGCAAACTAATAGTCAGCAATTGGAAAAGATCTTTGCTCCATGCAAAGTCAGCATTTCTTCCAACATGCTTTTGACACAGTGGACTCTCCAGTAGCTCTGCAGATTTAGATCTTGGGATAAGAATTGACAGTGACATTTTAAATTGTAGAAGAAATATTAGATTAAAAAATTTGAGTTGTCAGTCTCATATTACAAATCCTTCCACACAAATAGAAAAGCTAGAAAGTATCATATCCTAATACCACATAGTTAATAAAATGTTGTTTGAAAAATGTTTAAAAAAAAAGAGTGTATTACTTTTTCTAAAAGTTATTTTTCATCATGGCAGTTTAGTGTTAGGCATCAGTTTTTACAAATAAGTGATAACTTATGTACTTCGTGTTGCCTTCAAGCTGCCAATCCCTGTCCCCACTTCATGTTACTTCATTGATTCATAGAGAAAGGAATATATCTGTTTTGGCCTTAAAATTAGAATTTGGATGTTAGAAAGAATCTTTGAAATCATTTAATTATTTTGATTTGTAGTTTTAAAAAAAAAACTCCATTAGGTTAAGCAATTTGTTCATTACCATGGGCTTGTTTATGACACACATAGTTGCACTTCTACCCTCTGGTCGAGTTCTCCTTCTCTTAAGCCATACTGGTTTTTTCTGTTTGTTTTTTTTTTTCCAACACAAAATTCTCTTTAATAAGAAAAGCACAGGCTCCATTTTGCAGTTTTTTGCTTTCTACCTAAGTTTATGGATTTGAAATTATTAGTGACATCTCTTGGAAATACAATTCAGTCCAGATTCCACTCCATCACAAAAATATATCAAAATGATTATGCAGTTTACAAATAACACAGGTGGGAACTAAATACCAATTAGAGGAATAGAATAAAAGAATTTTGTGGCTTACAGAGTCTTTTTGCTGGGTGAGAGGGATGGACAACCAAATAAGAATAGCTGTAACTAGCAACAAGAAACCTCTAAGCCTTCTAGGTGAAGACAGAGAAAAAAGGTAATTTCCTTAAGCTTTCCATGATTTGGAAACATCTTGATTACAAAATAATCCATAATAAGTTCACGAAAGATCTTGGCCAGACAGGATGACTATCAGAATCAAAAGGGAGTCACTAAAAAAAACCCGAGCAAATACAGCTGAGTACAAAAGTACTGCTATGAAGACATTTTCCCAAATGTTGAAATTTGGGAAAATGTTGACCTAAATAATACATGGAGAGACGCTCTGAAAGAAAAGATATTTATTTGAGAATAGAGCATTTAATGGATATGTATATGTCATCATAAATCATGCATTTAGTTGGGGGAGGTAAAGGTTTTTAAAGAAAAATGAAAATGATTACATAATTGTTTTAAAATAATTTTCCTTGGCTATAAAAATTAATAACAAGGGTGATGTATTTCAAGACTGGACAGGCAATTAGTTGTTGGGAAGATGTCTTTGTAGAAGTATTTTTTGTATATTTGGACTTCGTGTAAATTTGTAGGTTTTGTACAGTCTTTTTGTTATCAGACATTTAACTATGAGAAACCTGTCTTTATGGCATTCTTCAGCTCTATTTGTTGGGTTTTTAAAAAATACTAGTGGCTCCATTTTGATTCTGATAGTCCTCCTGTTTGACCAAGATCTTTTGTGAAATTATTATGGATTATTTTGTAATTAAGATGTCTTTTGATGTCATGATAGACCTGTGCTGTTTGGTCTATGATGTCATGATAGACCTGTGCTGTTTGTTTATGTTGAAGGAAGTGATTGGTGACTAGGAGTCAATATCAAAACCCTTTTAGTCACTTTGTTTATTTTATTTTATTTTATTTTTGAGACAGAGTCTCACTATGTCACCCTCAGTAGAGTGCTATCACGTCACAGCTCACAGCAACCTCAAACTCTTGGGCTGAGGTGATTCTCTTGCCTCAGCCTCCCAAGTAGCTGGGACTACAGGTGCCTACCACAGTGCCTGGCTATTTTTTGTTGTAGTTGTCATTGTTGTTTAGCTGGCCTGGGCCAGGCTCAAACCCACCAGCCTTGGTGCATGTGGCTGGCGCCATAACCATTGTGCTATGGATGCCAAGCCACCTTTTAGTCACTTTTAAGTAATAAGAAAGATTAAAGGGACTGGATCTCAAGCTAAGTCTATTTAGAGTCTATTAACAAGTTTAATAAAATAAAACTGTAAGATTTTAAATTATATGAAAAGTTTATTATAAATATTCACCTCAACTAATTTACCTAGTTTATTTTTCATAAATTATTTATGAGAACTGAGATATTATACAAAATTATTCATTATTTTGAGTTGTTTTTTGTCAAGCATTTTTGTAGGCTGTTTATTTAAGTGATAACCAAATCAGTGGTTTTCAACTTTTTAGATCTCATGGCATTCTTAAACCTATAGTTAAATTTCCACAGCACACTTAAATTATATTGATCAAAAGAAGAGTTAAAAAAAGTATATGCTTATTACTGGGCCTTGAATTTCTGTCAAAAATAATTTAATTAATGATTTTTAAAAATTTTCTTGGCACGTCTAAGATCTTCTCACACCATGGCACACCAGTTAAAAATCATTGACCTAAATGTTAAACGTATGGGTATTTTATTGATTACTCAGAAGATACAGCTATTTTTATTAAGCCAATGTTAAATTAGTCATATATTTAAAAAATTACACAAATATTCTTTCAGGCTGGATTTATACTTTTATTAACATATCCTTTGTGTTAAATACTTACCACTTTAAAACATCTATCAGAGACAAATCTAAAACTCTCTGACCCAAGCACAAAAGTATATTGACAATGTTGAAGATATTGTTATTATTATTTTATTGATGATTTTTAAATGTGCTCATTTTTTGAAGATCTTTTTAACTCATGTGAACTAAAAAGTATTTGGGTTAATTATTACGTATTTTATATTTTGTGTGTATACTCATTTATCTACATAGAATTTTTTAAGGGATTTTTGACTATGTTAGATTTTATTATGTCCACTCAGTGTATCACCTAATATATGAACATATCTATAAACACATTTAAACACACAGATATTTATGTGTGTTTGTGTGGCCACATAGAGAATGATAATGTCCATGTGCAGTTTTAAATTGCACACAAACTTTATAGCCACCCTGTATATGTATCTTAGAGCTTTTATTTTAGAATTTTTGTCATGAGATAGTAATGAAAATTTAGTAGTTTATAAAAGACAGTTCAATCTAAATTATATTTTTTATAAAATTGGTACCTGTTTATGTGACTAAACTTTGTCTTGTTTGGTAACTTAATGAGGGCTGTGGACCAAAATTGTGGGTAGTTTTTATGACTGTTTAATTTTTTAAAAAAACTTTTTTGTTTATTTATTTTAAATGAGTTTAGGGTCACATTTTTAAAGTTTACATTTTAGGTAGGACTTGCCAAATTGCATAATAAAAACAAAATCTTTAACCTTGAATTAGGAATAAGTTATATTTTGTTTAATGGTCAAATTTGTTTGATTAAAAAATCTAGGCATGAAAGAATTTTAGCAGTTTTTTGGGGGGAGGCTTAATTTTGGCCTTTATATAGCAGAAAAAAACAAAACTTTTATGTTGGACAGAAAGGCCACATATTATTCTAAGCTCAAGATTTTGCCCTATTTGATGTGAAAGCCTACCTTTTATAAACATATTTTTAGTTATTTTTACATTATTTTAAATTACATGCTATTAGTATACACAGTTATTATTCAGGCAAACCTAAATTATTTTTAATAGGAATCTAGGTTATTGGTTATCATGGAGTTTTTGCAATTTGTAAAGCCATGAATTTGAAAGCCCTTTAATACTTTATTTTCTTTAGATCTTGTCTGAGATGTTAGAAGTAGTCAGTTTTATTGCAGCACCAATAGAAAAGTCAGCAGATTCAAATTAGGCTGGGAAAAAAACCAAAGAACTTAGAAAACTCAATATGCTAACATTATAGTTGTAGGTTTTTTGAATGATATTCATTTGAGCTGAATTTTTCTTGATAAAATTTTATTCTGCATTTTCAAAATGTGTATAAGACTGGATCATAATAGACAGCTGGCTCTAGTCCTACAAAACTCAGCACGTCTTAATGTTTGAGAATCCCAGTTTGGTTTTTTATTAATCTCTCAAGAGCAAAGAAAATGTTATAAATCCTGGGAGAGAATATCAGGAGTTTTCTCTGGGTTTTAGATGGTGGTGACTACTGGCTTTTAATTAGCCATCATAGGCCCACCATTGAGAATGCTTATTTTTGCTTTCAGAAGATTTTTAGAAACTAAGAGAAAGCATTCACACCATATCAAAAGAAATCAAGAAAAGAGCCTTTACAAAATTTTAACTGAGGCACTAGATCAAATAAAATGTTAAACTAGGTGTCCAGACTAACCTGAAAATAAATTTACCAGAAAAGATATGTCTCACAAAGTATAAATTCTGTTGAAACCAAGAAAACTCAATTCAGAAAGACACTTGTCTTCTGAATTGAGGGACTTACCAGAAAAGGCAAAAAGCATTTTATTATGCTAGGAGAAATGTCTTTTCTTTATTAAAGTGGCCATATCCAAACTACATTTCAAATATATCAAAAAGCCCCTTTCAAATGAGGGCAGCTCAGCCTGAGAGAAGCTGCACCAAGGTGAGCTGTGATGGAGGAAGTTCAAAGGGTTGTCAGGTGAGGAGCACACAGTTTCCAGCAATCGCTGATTACTTCAAATAGTGCTACTTGCCAGATCCCACTCTTGGCACCGTATATGATAACCTAACTAACAAACAGAGAAAGGTTCTCTAAAACAAAAGACACTTCTTAGGAAATAGAGCATTGTGATGGGAATGTGCATGTCATAATTAAACATGTTTGTTTCCTGTGCTTGCTTCAGTCACCTTTCACCAAAATGGCACTCTCTGTGCAATACTGGGATCATGGCTTGGGCTCTACTATGATATACCTCCTCATACCCGAGTTGTCTACTTTTCTAACTAAAAAGCTTCCTTGTATGAGAAGCTTTCTTTGAAATGTTTGTATAACAAAGAGTGATATAGAAAGTTTTATGGGAACTTTAATAGTTTCATTACTTTATTTTTGAGACAAAGTCTCACTTTGTAGCTGAGGCTGGAGTGCCGTGGCATCAGCCTAGCTCACAGCAACCTCAAACTCCTAGGCTCAAGTAATCCGCTTGTCTCAGTCTCCTGAGTAGCTGGGAACACAAGCACCCAGCACCACACCCAACTAGTTTTTCTATTTCTAGTAGAGATGGGTTCTCGTTCTTGCTCAGGCTGGTCTCAAACTCCTGCCTCAAGCAATCCTCCTGCCTCAGTTTCCCAGAGTGCTAGGATTACAAATGAAAGCCACCACACCTGGCCTAGTAGTTTCATTACTTTAAATTCAGATACCACACTAAGTGCTTTGGTTTGCCTAGTTAGACAATAAATGCATACTCTCCCCGCCACCCACCATGCTCTCTAATCCCTTTTTGTATAAAAGCATATTAATGTTTATGGTAAAAGCAGACATTTTGTTCCTTGATTCGATGCTAGTCATATTTATTTCAGAACCTTTCTTCCTGAGATTGTTCCCACAATTCAGGAACTCATGTAATAATTTAAATCAACAAGTTCATGGATTCAGAGCATTTTCTAAGTAAGAAAAGTTTCATTTCTTTCTTAACCAAGTTATTCTGAAAGGCAGAAACAGACACTTCTCTAAAAATACCTTCAGAATTTGCTAATGATTACAAAAAGGGAAATTCTCATCTAGGTAGCATTTGTGTTATATAATATTTAAAGTCATTAATTGAGTTTGCTACAAGAGAATCTATTATTTAATTCATTTCACAAAGACAATCACATCAGCACTTAAAACTCTGGTAAGGAGGAGGGTCTACATGACATCACTAACAAAGGACACAGAGCTGAATTCCAGAGCTGACTTTGCACTCATGTTAGCACTTTGGCTCTTCCCTTGCTTTCACTGAAAATACAGTTAAAGTACCTGTTCATTTGAAATAAAATGAATAACACTTGACTACCAGCTCTACATCAAGTCCTTTTACAGATGATTTTGTTAGATACTGGACTTCAGTTTAAAGAACACAAATGTGTAAAAGTAAACCTCAATTGTAAATGATGATAATTACATAGTATAAACGAGTTTTTGACGAAACAATTAAGATTCTTCTGATTAATATGAGTATATTCGATAAGTTGCTTCAGATTCCAGGTGTCATTGAGGCTTAAAGTCCTGTCATTTAGCAAATACAAGTCTTTTATGCAGTTCATCGTACTAAATACTGCCTGGGCTAGTGATCAAAACTGTAAGCTAAAATAAGAAGGGTTTCTGTAAAACTAAAAATGTTCATTAGTTGATTTGCAAATGGTTTATTTATCCATTGATACATTCAACAAGTATATTTATTAAGTGTCATCTACATGGTAAGTACTGTTGTAGGAGCTGAGGATACAGCAGAAATAAAGCCCTGTAGCAAAGCAAAGGAAGAGCCAAAGTTCTAACATGAGTGCAAAGTCAGCTCTGTGTCCTTTGTTAGTGGTGTCATGTAGACCCTCCTTACCAGAGTTTTAAGTGCTGATGTGATGCTTGTCTTTGTGGAATGAATTTTGCAAAGGCACATATAAACAGTTATACCATGTCATGTAATGGTAACTGCAAAGAAGAGAGATAAAGCTGTGTAAAAGGATAGAATAGCAGGGGTGCTTATGGGGGAAGGGGAGCACCATTTCAGATGGGATAGCGAATGACACACTGTGACAGTTGACATGAGAACAAAAGCCTGAAGGAGGGAGCAAGCCAGGCAATCATCTGAGGAGGAATATGCCAGGCAGCAGGAACAGTGAATTTAGAAATCCTGGCAAGGATCATGCTTGGAGTGTTCTAGGAGCAGCAAAAAACAGTAGACTTGGAACAAAGAAAGTAAACAAAGGGTGGTAATGAGAAGAAATCAGAAAAGCTAACCATTTGTGTAGGCTCTGGGAAGCTAAAACCTGCAGTCAGGACTTTAGGTTTTATTTTGAGTGAGAGAGAAAGATATTGGAAGATTTTTCTGGCTGTTTTGTGGAGGATAGAATGGAAGCAAGGAAGCCAGTTTGGAGGCCGTTGTGTCCAGGAAGAAGATGATAGTGTTTGGACCAGGAGGTTAGAATGTGAGAGTGGATTTGACAATGTGAATGTTACTTTTTTTGCATTATTATTATTATTGCTCAATATTTCATTGCAGCAATTGATTTCTTTTCTGAATGTATTTATCTTTGTTCATTCTTTACGAGGTTTTTGTTTCTAGTCCTTATCTTAAACATTGTTATTGCTATTAAATTTTAAGCCTTTTTGATTTTGTGAAGGCAAAAAGTAGAAACCCAATAAACACATGTGATATGTTAAAAAAAAAAAAAAGGATGTGAGAATGGGTGTGGTGAGAAGTGGTGAATATACCTGGTAGGTGGAGCCTGTAGGATCACCTGACATATTGAATGTTGGGTTTTCAGAGAGGTATATTCAAGTAGGACTCCAAGATTTTTTACTAAAACAACTAGGAGATTGGATGGTTGGAGAAGTCATGTATTCAAAACTAATAAGAACATGACCAGATTTGGAGAAGCAACTCAGAGTTATGTTTTGGAAATGGTATGTTCCAGATCTTTATAAGTCATCTAAGTTGGGATGATACGTAGGTAGTTAAATTAATGAACTGGAATTCAGAGCAGTGGGTCATGCTTAAAATGTAAATTTAGGAATGTAGGATATAAAACTGGGTAGAATCATCTAAGGAGTGAGTTAGAGAAGAGGTCCCAGCCTGAATCATGGGCACCCCAACATTCAGAGGTGAGAAAGATCAGCAAAGAAGACTGAGAAGGAGCAGCCAGTCAGCTGAGAGAAGAACCTGAAGTTGTTTCAGCGTTATTGCCATATTTCTTATGAGTCTCACAAAGACAATTTATGAAACCATTTATTGAGATTATCATTAATGCCTGCTATATGGGAATGTGAACTCATGTCTTGCAAAAAGAGTTATGCAGATGGGGTACTACCAAGAGAAAATAGTCAAGAATAGAGATATTGATGTTCTTTCCCCTCACTCCCTTGCCTGAAAACTATCCTCCAAATGTTTCTTAAATGCATTTTATCATTAAAAAAATATGAGGAATTGTGATTAGCTAGACATAAAACATGCCCTTGTGATTTGCAGGAGATAAGATACATATACAGATAAAAGTAATGCAAGGTTTCCCTTAAACTGGTGTGCTTCCTACTCCATGCTAATGAGAATTGTGTAAGTTATTATATAGGCTTTTTAGCCATGGCTACCAAAAAATGGGGAGAAATTTGATTCTTAGTTTATAATAATTATATTAAAAATTGAAGTTAACAGACATATATTCTGTTTTTCCTTTTTAGTTTCTACTTTTGTTAGTATTTTATTATTAAGTTATTATTATAATTATAAACTATCTCAAATATTCTCTTTATTTGAGTTATAACCCAATTTAAGTGTATTGGATTATAGAAGTTAAAAGGACAGATACATTACTTCCTTTGTCATTCTTAGATTTTTCCCTCCATCAAGTCCCTTGATTTCCATTTAAATGTAGCTATATGTTGCATGTGAACATTTTAGAAAGATGTTAACCAGAGCATACAAAGTACAGCCATTAATATTTTTAACCTATATATTTGCTGTTTATTAGGTATTGTTCTCTGACATTCAGAAGACTTTGTAAAATCTAGTTTTTATTAAAATTTTTCACATTGTCCTAGAGTCTCTTGCCACCTTATTTTAAACCAAATCTGTTACTCACTGTGGAAAGAATTAAAACAGAGTGGGACATGGGAAGAAATGAATTTATAAACAGATAAATTCTGATATTATAATATTTAGATATCTACAGATTTTAATAGTTGTTACCATTGCAGTCCTAGCCTCATTGACACATGACCTTTAAGAATATCTTAGACTTATAAAACTATACTTTCTGAAGTGCCTAAACTCATGTGTTGTCATTTGATCACAGCCCCGGTGTGTCAGTCAGCTTTTCCTGGTGTCTAACAATAAGTATATTTCTCCTTCTTGTTGTAGCTAGGAATTGTCTGTGCCCCTGTCCCATGTGTGTCATCATCCTGGAATTCAGGCTGAGGGATCAGCCCCTATATGGGACATGCTTTTCTGGTGGCAGAGGGAGAACAGCTTCTTTTTGGAAGTGGCACATGCTGCTTTCACTTAGATTGCTTTGGCCACTCATATAATCATATTACAGGAAAGGCAGTGAATAACTAGGACAAGAATACATACTGCCACATAGGAAGGTAGGGGATCATGAACATGATTATGATACTATTAAGGAACTGCTATTACGAATCTTAAGGGGCATTTTCTTCTCAGGATCCTCAAGTTAGAATCTTAAATAATAAACATCATTTTAGTGCCCTTTCTAGAAATTTGTAGTGGTAAGCTACATATTCACAAAATGTATTCTTAAGACAGAAAGACGTTTTACAGTAGGACCCAATCTCATGTTGATTGATGTGTACTATCTAATGTTTTTCAGTGAGAAATATTTCAGAAGAAAATAATGATGATGTTGGGCACCCCGATGAGTATGACCTGAATGACAGCTTCATAGATGATGAGGAAGAATATGAGCCAACAGACGAAGATTCTGAATGGGAACCAGAAAAGGAAGACCAAGAGGAGGAGGATGTGGAGGAGCTTGTGAAAGAAGCAAAAAAGTTTATGAAAAGGAAAAAGTAACTCTTTCCTGCAAGAATATATGGCTCACATTTACTTTTTCTTTGTGAGAAAAAATTTAGGGACTAAGGGGGTACTCACACAGTATTTTTTTCCTTCTTTTGATAGTTATAACTTTTACTATTGACATTGCAAAGGAGACCATGAAACTTCAGCCTTCAGTGTAGTAGGAACTTACTATACTGAAAAAAGTGGAACTTACTTTGTTGCAGGCCTTTTCTGTTTAAAGCATATGGACTTAGGAAGAAGACAAATAAGTTAAAGCATAACAATTGATATTTTTCATATAATATGTTGGTAATAAAAAGTAAAAGATATAGATTGCATAAAACTTTGGTCTCTTTTATTTTTTCCACTAATTGTCTTTATAGAGTACTATGCAAGTATACCCAGGAAAATTACATGATAGGTGGGAAAACATGCCTCTTTGCATAGCTATTGAACTAGTTTTTCAGGCAGAACCAAACTTTAAAAAATGAATCTTATGGGTCATTTTCTTCTCATATAATGGCTATTATTTTCTAGTGCCCTAGATGTGAGCTTTGCATTTTCATTTACTACTTTTATTCTTTGGAAGTTGGGGAGATTAGTATCAAATAGATACTGAAAGTAGATTCATATAGAATACAGGAAAGAAATGCTCACCATGGGCGGCACCTGTGGCTCAAGGAGTAGGGCACTGGCCCCATATGCTGGAGGTGGTGGATTCCAACCCAGCCCCAGCCATAAAACTGCAAAAAAAAAAAAAAAATGCACACCATGCCAGGAATGCTGTTTTGTGCCTTACATCTGTAATTTACTGTATGTCTGACTTTAAAGGTAGAACAACCCAAAGAAATTGATATTTTTTTCAAGCTAAATTCCTACCTGATTATTGTAATTCCCAGTGTGCTATCTTTATACTGTGGTTATAGAATTAATATTATTTTCTCAAATGATACTATGTTTTATACTTCAAGTGAAGGTAACAAATTGTTTACCAGTTGAAAGTTCAAGATTCTGGCCTCTTTTATTAAAAAGAAATTACTTATTCTCCAGTTGTATTAATTGTCTTTGTATTTCTGTTCTTTTTTTTTTTTTTTTAGACAGAGTCTCACTATGTTACCCTTGGTAGAGTGCTGTGGTTTCACAGCTCACAGCAACCTCAAACTCTTGGGCTTAAGTGATTCTCTTGCCTCAGCCTTCTGAGTAGCTGGGCTCCAGGCTCCAGGCACATACCTGCCAATTGTTGTCATTGTTGTTTAGCTGGCCCAGGCTGGGTTCGAACCTTCCAGCCTCAGTGTATATGGCTGGCGCCATAACCACTGTGCTACAGGTGCTGAGCCTGTATTTGTGTTCCTAAACTACTTTAACTTCTGTAATGCTTAAAGTATAATGCTTCATTTTAGGTGACTTAGAATTTTAATAATATTGTAATCTTTTTTTTTTGAGACAGAGTCTCAAGCTATCACCCTGGGTAAAGTGCTATGGCATCATAACTGACAGCAACCTCCAACTCTTAGGCTGAAGAAATCTTCTTCCTCAGGTTTTCTATTTTTAGTAGAGACAGGGGTCTCACTCTTGCTCAGGCTGGTCTCAAACTTGTGAGCTCAAGCAATCCACCCACCTCAGCCTCCCAGAGTGCTAAGATTACAAGTATGAGACACTTTGCTTAGCCTAATATTGTAATCTTTAATAGCAATTGAGTATGTGTACATAAGAGTAGAAGGTATATTTTTAAAATCATATATCACTAACATAATCCTTGTTAAATACTAATATTTCCTACTCTAAGGGAACCTAAAAATTTGTATTAAAAGAGCAAGACAGATAAATAATATTGTTTTCTTAGTATCTTTAATCTCTCTCTAAGTGATTACACAATATTAAAATTAACTAAAACTAAAGAAAAGAACAAGATAAATATTTCTCTAAATAGTTACCTATTATCCTGATTTTATCTCTTAATATTACTTGAGAGCTCATTTTTCCCTTCTAATTAATGTTCCTTTAGTCTTGGGAGCCAACAGACCAATGAATAAAATCACTTTGAACTTATTCAAAGATTTTATTATCCTTATACCAATTTAGTATAAGGATAGATAGATATTATCCTTATCCTTATACCAATTTAGTCTTTAAAGTTTTATTTATCTATTTAAAGTGTTCTTAATCCACACCTAGGTATACATATATATTCAAGGAATTGAAAATAATTCCACATAAAATGGTATATAATGTCACTAGAAGCATTATTCTTAGTGGCCAAAAAGTGAAAACACCCAAATATCCCATCAACTGATAAATAAATAAAATTTGATATATCTGAGCAATAGAATATTACTTGGCCATACAAAGAAATGAAGTACTGATACATATTACACCATGGATAAACCTTGAAAACATTATGCTAAGTAAAATAAGCTAGCCCCCAAATACCACATATCATATGAACTCATTTATATGAAATGTCCAAAATAGACAAATGCATAGAGATAGAAGTAGATTATTTGGTTGTCAGGGACGGGAAGGGGGAGTGACTGGTAATGAGTATAAAGTTTCCTTTAGTGATAAAAAGTGCTCTAAAACTCAATAACAGTGACGGTTAGACAACTCTGTAAATATACTAAAAACCAGTGAATTATTCAGACGGTGAATTTTGTGGCAGGTAAATTATATACCTCAATAAAGCTGCTATGAAAATGCAAAGGGTAATATCAGTCTTTCAGGAAGAAAAAAGCATTTAATATTGAAAGATATTCTTTGTAGTAGAGTAATGGTAGATGCTTTTTAAGGATAGTTTGATACAAATTTCATAATTCTGTTGAAGATACTTTTGAGCATAACTATTGTATAAAGAAATATATAACTTAATTAACCTTCATGTAACGAAAATTTGCCACTTATAATTGGATATGTTTAAATCTGTGATTTTCAAAATAGAAAACTGATGACATTAGGCTGTCAGTGGTCTCAAGCAATATTAACAAAAACTTGATTCTTTAATTAACTTCTTTCACAAGCAGGGGATAAGAGCCAATTTTGCCTATCATGGTGTTCATGGAATTTAAACTATATGCCAGCATCCTTTGTCATAGTGAAAATGGCAACATGTATTTCTCACCTATGTGCTAAATGCTAAAAGCAAATATTTTTGGTTAAACTTCTGAAAGCAAGTGGGTTTTCTGGGACCTTGGTGAGCTGGAGACTTGAAGATTTTTCAGGGATACCCAGGCACTGACTGTATTTTTTCCTTCAGATTGCAAATGGCTCTGCTAATACTGAGTTTGTTTCTAGAACTAGAAGATCCTATTGGTAATAAACATTCATTGTAATGAAAGAAGATAGATTGTGATCATAGTTATTCCAGAATGGTGATGTAAAGCTGAGAATAATTGAATGGTGATTTTCTTGCAACTGATCTGTTGAGAGTTCAGTGTCATCAGTGTATACCTTGTGGAAGGGAAAACTTCCCAGCAACATGCTGCAGGCTCCAGCCCTGTTCTCTGACACCACCCCCTTCCCATGAAGTTCTCTTTGGTGGCTAGGAGTTTATAAGAGTGTGTGTGTTGTGCTCAACACCTCATCTCAGGTGCTGATGATTCAAAGAAGAATAACATCAAGTCCCTGTTTTCAATGTGCTTACAATCTATTTAGGACAATAATATATTATTCATTCGATAACAGCAATTACTACTATGAAAGGTGCAAGGAAGACAAAGACATGGTATCTGCAGTCAAAGATTTTACAAAGGCAACAAGACAACCATTCTAATAACATAATGGATAGAATAGGACTAGTCAAGAGATGGGAATAGTAAGTGTAATGTGAATATACAGTCTTGCTATATATGGAACTACATACAGTCTCTCTCTTAAGAGCTTTGTGTGACAGAGTCACAAATTGAAGTAGCAGACTTTTTCTTTTTCTTTCCTTTTTATTTTGGAATATAAAACTATTGGACCACTGTTTACCATCATTGACAGTAAACAGTGTACAGCTGACTAACGTTCTGATTACCATGAAACCTTTTTGGTTTTTTGGTTTCTTTTCTTTTTTATTTATTGATTTATTTTTTATGGCTTCTGCTCAACCGGTAACATAAATACTGAAAAGTTTGGATCTACACATAAGGAATGAGTTGGGGTAAGGAAAAGAATGCAGGTCAATAGTTTAGATTACAAAGTTTGTTCACCTATTTATGTCAGGAGGTCTAAAACTGCCAACATCTCTCAACCATGTATAGAGAAAGAAAGAGGTGGGTGGGGGTGGGGAAGAGAGACAGAAAGCAATGCAAAAAATTATTGAGCTTCATTTTCCACACAAAAATGCCAAGTTAGTCTCTGTTTTTTTGCCAGCATGAAATCTGCCTGATCTGAATCTTCGCACTTCATAAAAAACATCAATTCCCACTGCTGTCGGGGACACCAATTATTCTTTCAGGATCAAGACCTCTGGCAAAGCCTCTTGGTTTGTCAGCAGCACCTCTTTTCTTCTTTGATTTGCTATCATGTGATTCATTGTCAGGTAGAGATTTCCCTTTTGAACCATCTTTTTCTTTACCAGCTTTTAAAGAATTAAGTAATGTTTCATTTAACTATGGACAACCTAAACTTTCTTCAGGTTCTCAAGGAATCTCAACATCTATAGATCCCTTCCACTTCAGGAAATACTCCACCTTCCCATCTACTGTGTGTTGATCCAGTACCTTTTTTTTTTTTTAATCACAAATTCTTCAGCCTCTGCCTCTTCAACCTTTTTACCCTTTCCATTCTGTTTCTTTCCCACTTTTTCCAATGCAGTTTTATTGGAGGCCTTTTTTTTTTTTTTTTTTTTTTGAGACAGAGCCCCAAGCCGTCCCCCTGGGTAGAGTGCCGTGGCATTACAGCTCACAGCAACCTCCAACTCCTGGGCTCAAGCGAGTCTCTTGCCTCCACCTCCCAAGTAGCTGGGACCACAGGCTATTGGAGGCCATTTTTATTGCAGACTTGAGGAGCTGCCTCTGAGCTGCTCCAGTAGTGTTCTCCAGGGTTGGAGTAGTGGACTTTTTCATAGACCAACATCTTTTACTTGAAAGAATAGCAGACATACTAGGGTTATTCAAATTTGAGTTTGGCAGACATCTCCTCAAGAATTAACTAGATGAGTTTTTTGTCAAGGAAAACAACCAACAGTATTTGTTGTAATGCTGAAATTTGAGCTTTTAAGCAAAAGAACAGAACCTTGGAAAATTTATATCTATCACTGTGAGCTTGATAGCTTTTCAGAACTCTAAAAATTGTTCTGATGATATGAGAGGTGATATGATAGATTATTAATAAGAAGTGTCAGTATTTGGAAAATCTTCAAAACTCAGTGAACCAATATTTTCCTATGACCAGTTAGGATCTTATAAAATTAGACATGGGCAAAGGATCCATTTAATGTGTACTATAGACCTAATGTGTAAGAACAAAGTCTATAACATTCATTAAGATGGTTTCAGATTCCATATTGCAATTAACCTTTTAGAAACTGTCATTTGTCTAATTTGATGACATATCAAGAAGAATTTCCACAGTTGTCTGAAAAATCTGTTCAATATTGTAAATATTTATAGACATGACCGTCATAAACAAAAGATGTTGGCGTTCTCAGTTTTTAAAAGTGAATAGAGTCCTGAGACTCAAAATTTTAAGAATAACTCAAGTAGGTCATTGTACCATTCAGTATTAGACTAGTTATGCTAGGATAACCCCTACATTTCAGTGCATTAACACAAGGACAGTTTTCTAATGCCAAGATTTTCTGTGTTGGGTGATTCTGCAGGGTCTATATTTTATGTGGCAACTCAGCATTCCAGACTTGGAGATTCTACCTCCTTGTAGTTGTACCATCTGGAACATGAGATTTTATTTATTTATTTATTTTATTTTTTGTAGAGACAGAGTCTTTATCAACCTTGGTAGAGTGCTGTGGCATCACACAGCTCACAATAATCTCCAACTCCTGGGGCTAGGTGATTCTTTTTGCCTCAGCCTCCTGAGTAGCTGGGACTACAGGTGCCCACCACAATGCCCAGCTATTTTTTTGTTACAGTTTGGCTGGGGCCAGGTTTGAACCACCACCCTCAGTATATGGGGCCAGTACCTTACTCCGTGAGCCACAGGCACTGCCCTGGAACACGAGACCTTAATCATGACTGCAAAGGAGACAGAGAAAGTAAAGGATCACACCCTGGTAATTGAATTTTTTAGGCTGAAGCAACACTCATCACTCTTACTGGCCAC